>VZTO01028272.1:0-94126 GCA_013400615.1 Syrrhaptes paradoxus
ATATCTATTGTGTAATGGCAATTAGGAGGGTGAGGAAAGTTGGGAGGGGATTTGGCTCCCCCCCCAAGGCTGGGACCTGTTTCCATTCTCCCCCTTCTCTTAGGTCCTTTCCCTCACCCTGCTGGCAAGAGGGAAGGGGATCCTCTGCTTCTTGTCAAGCCTCTGTCTCCTGCCTTTGCCTCAGGGATGGTAGGGTGCGGCTCCACCAATCTATCTCCTGCTCACACTCCCTGATACTCCTCAATCTTGCCACTTCTTCCTGCAATTTGTCCACCTGTTCTAGGAGCTGGTCCACCTGGACACACCTATTGCAGGATGGTTTGTCTCCCATCCCCACCCCAGGAGAGTGGTTTGGGCACCTCCCACACACCAAGGTCTGTACGGTTGCCTCTGCCATCTGAAGCTCTGTCTGCGTAGAGGCATCAGCCATCGCAGGGGGAGATGGTGCAGACCCCTCAGCCAGAGCTGCAGCCTTAGCTCTAAGACGAGTGCCTGCCATTCTGATTGGAGGGTCAGGTAGGATGTCCGTGCTTTTCCTGGCCTTTACTTCTTCCCTCCTTCTCAGAGGAACCCTGCCTGCTCACTCCGCTCCTACTGCTGCTTTATAAGGTTTCTGGACCCGGCAGAAATTCAGTGTCCCACTACATGAGCCACCTCCTCTGCTGTTGCCCCCTCATTGCCTGCTCTCTGTGGGTGGAGATATGAATTTAAGGACTGGGAGGGGGGTGTGGTCACTGTTGCCCTGGCAACTCCCAGCCAGGAGAGACTCGGTGGTGGAGGTGGGGAGAGACTGGGAAGAAATCATGCTTGTTGCTTTTACGCATGTACTGTATTTGTTAAGGATGAAACACAATTTTGTCTGCAAGGAACAGCATAATATTGTGCAGCTCCAAAGGCAGACCTGAAAAGAAATAATGGCTCCAGGAATCAGTATTTCTTTCAACTTTCCTATTTTAGGAACTGAAATCCTCTTATTGATTCCCATTTAGAGCTCAAATTCTCTGCACCATTGATACCTCAGGGTACTTCCCTCCAGCCATGCTGTTGTGAAAATAGTTCAGCATAGTTCCCCACAGCTCTTCTCACTTTCTGCAACTTCCGAAGACATGAATAGCTTGTGCAAAAAAGTAGAGACCCCTCAAGCACTTTGCCTTATCTTCAGTGTCACAACAGCCTGGCAAGGTATCATCTAGATATCTAGGGCTATATGACCAGTTGTGCTATGGGGCATAGTCCTGCTCCAGGAAAGAGACATGGGGTCCCCCTGTTGCTACCAACCACTGTGCCAGAATAATCTCCTGTAATTCTTGCCTGGAATAATGACACAAAGGAGACAGTAATAACAAAGCATCGTGTTGCTCTGGATTCTCTCTTGGCTTTCTGCCATTGAAGTAGAAGCTCCTGAAGAAAAGGGATAGATTATGGGGAACAAACTATATATTCTGTGGGTGGCAACCAACATCCTGCTGTGTTGCAGCTGCACATAACTCTTCTGCACAGTTGTTATATTCAAATGATTGACTGAGCATATGCTTTGCAGAGTTATGCTGAATAACTACATTTATTTCACAAGCAAGGACCATAAAAACCATGTTTGACATGTTCTGGAGGAAGAGGTCATGCAAGGGAGCATGTGTGGTTGTGTAGGATTGCATGGACCCAAAGAAATGTTCTAGGAAAGGCCTTGCCCATTTCAGTAGTGTTGCTGAGGTGATGCTTCCCACAGTACAGACCAGATCCTGGGCCTAAAGGCACCTGGTGGAAGAGCACTATTTTCCTAACCTTTGGTTGAAAATCTTCCTTCTACAATGTATACCTTCTATTCTGTTGTTTGTTGTTTTTTTTTTCCTTCTTTCCACAAAAATGCCCTGTTCCATAGTGGTCAATGGTCGTTTTGAGTGTTTTTGTTCATCAGAAGGGTGAGCAAGAGGACATTTATTTAAGCCACTATTTTTTTCCCCTGAGCAGAAGCATGAGACAGATTTTGTGTAGAGATATCTCCAGAAGGAGCTCCTAGGTATCATGATGCTTGCGGCTCTTCTACCAGCTGGGAAAAGTAAACTCAAAACTCTTGTTCTCTCCAGGTTCTTCTTTCAGGTGATGTTTAATAACCAGCCTAAATTACAAATTGTGTTTTGCTCTACATAAAACTAGTCAGAGGAATGTGATTATTTAGGTTTTGTTTTCACTAGAAAAAAGCTACATGGGAGAAGGTTTGAGTTTGGGTTTCTGTGAGGGTGTCAAGGGATCAGGTCTTTTTCCTCCCACCAAGCCCAGACTGACAAAGTGTGGACACCTGCAGATTAAATGCTTTCTCCTCTAGTGGGATCCAGAAATTTCATCACTTCAGACATAGATATTACAGAAGAGCTTATGGTATTAGTGATTGTTACCAGCACACCCTGTCCCCCATACATGCTCATGGGAGTCCATCTTGTAACCTGTTGTAGTCTATCTGCTGGAAAAATGGGAAGTGGCTCTCCCTTTCATCATCCCTTCCTGGCAACAGGGAGTTCCGTACATTTGATTTTAAGGGGACTGTGGAGAGCACAGATAGAGTGGCTTGAAATGATCGATATCACTTCGTCTTTGGGCTACATCATTTACCTCGCAGAGCATCCCACTTGGTTGTGAACTCATTGTGAACTGTCCTCATGCTGGAGCATTTCTGTAAATTGGCCTTTGCTTGGGTAGAGGGAAACCTAGGAAACTCCCAGCATGTCAGGGGCAGAAGCTTGTGATTCAGTAATGTCACTACTGGCAGTCTTGGCATGATCTGATTTTAGTGGCAATGTGCCTGCTCTGTCAAGCAAAACTGAGTTCGCTGTAAGAGCTCAGTCCTGTGCCCTCTCTTCTTGGTGGTATGTGACTGGTATTAAAGCTGGTCATTTTTTTAATGTTTTAGTTGCTGTGACTGTAGCCTACAGGTGGGAAACCTATTATTTCTTTGGAAGCAAGCTGGCCCTTGTCAAAAGTGGATTGCAGATGATTTCATTGGTATAGGAGGCAGATGCTCGCCAGATCAGTGATGTAGTCTGTAAAGGTTATTCTGGTGCACTGGAAGAGCATGAAATGCAGATGTGCAAACAGTGACCTCATTCTTTTCATATTAAAGACAATGGATGAAGCCGTTTGAAAATCCCAGTGATAATATACTTAAAAGTACTACTGTTTTCAGTTATACTAAGAGCTCAATAAGGTGGCAGACTAGTGTACTTCAACGGGGGGGAAAAAAAAAGCTTGATTCATATAAACAAGTTATAAATCTTGAGCAGGTCTTTGTGAAAAAACAGTTCTCCTTGCTTTTGTGAGCCACTACCTCAGGAGTCTTTTCCCCTGACATTAGAAAACAATCTGATTTCATCAATGTCCACCTGTAGCACCGCTTGAATAGGTTTAGGTTTTAATGGGAAACACTATGTGACCTTCTTGAGCTTCCACTCTGCTTGTACTGACATATTGAAATGTGACAAGAGGGAAAGCTCAGGTACATTCTGGTTATACCTTCCTAGAGGAACACAGTGCTACATCTCTGTAAGATACCTGTGCAAAAATCTGAGCCACAAAAATTCACAAAATTACAGGTTTTGATCCATCTGGGCTGAGGATTTGGGAATCCATTTAATTTGCACGGAACTCTTGTGCACAGTGGTTAGGTCTGGCTGTGAGACTGTTCCTGTCATGACGTAACGACCTCAGGCAGGAACTCTTGGTGTTAGATTTTGTGCAAACATAGAACAGAGAGACTATCTCTTCCATGAGGGTCTTGCAGACTAAATAAAGTTTCCCGTCTCTGGCAGCAGAGCACCTGGAAGCCCAATGAAGACAGCATGGATAGTGCTGCCTCTGCCATGGATTTAGAGATCCAGAGAAACAGTAGTGAGTGGCAGGAGTGGTCGAGGATGGAGGTAGTTGTCTCTTTTTAAATGACCTTATGAAAAGTGGATGTTTTAATACTCCACACTGTCTAGAGCCCAAGCCTGGTTTGCCAAACTCTGTATGAGAAAAAAAAAACCAAAATAATATTTCTAACCTAACCTGACCTTACAAAGGCCTCTAAGTCCTCTCCTCATTTGAACTATTTGGTCCCTTCCTATGTGGGAATGTGCAACCAAGTCTGATGCTGACCTGAGCTGTGGGACCTGGCTTTCCTACAGACATCCATAGCTCCTATGTATACAGGACTAGTGGTCCTCTAACATTCAGTCCTCCATCAAAAACCTCCCTTGGATTCCTTTGTTGTGAGGGATAACTGAATTACGTATCATACAAGTGATAATGCCCAAAAGAGAAGGATTTGTTATCCTCTCTTCTGTACCTGGAAATAAATTCCCAGCACTCTTCCCAAATTCTTCTGCCATCCCTGGGAAAGCATTGGGTATGTCTTGTCTTAGTGGACCGCGGGTGTTGGTTTTACATACCCTCCTGCAGGTCCCTGCAAAGACATCGAAGTCAGTTATGTGCAGCATTGTGCCCAAGCCTGTAATTGTGTCCCATTCGGGCTCTGCAATGATCAAACTTTTCAGGCAGTGGCACAGCCATCAAACTGTAATTAGCTTTGTGTGGAAGATGTAAATAGTTCACTGGACAGTCAACAGTTTTCTTGAAAATGTGAAGAAATTAAAAACACTGTGTGTTTCTCAGGAAATCTGGCTTCAGCTTAGTTTGAAACAAATTAAAATATGAGTTTTGATTCTGACCTGACTCTGGCAAATGTCCCTGTTAGGTAGGTGGGGAGCTGTTGTTGTCCCTCTTCCTCTCTCCTTTTTCCCTTTCCTCTAGCTGAAAAAAAAGAGATAATATGAGGACTGTACCAATGTAATAGAGTATCTCTGAGATGGTTTGCCAGTAACGTGCCCAGAAATTGCATATCTCTGCTCTATAAGCTGTCAGAGTCAGGTTTGCTAAGGCAAAGCCAGCATTGCCTCAGAAGCTGTGGAGCAAGCTGGCCACCAAGGGCATATCCTATTAAATGTAATTTATAGACCAAGGAAGCTTTTTGCTCTTCAAGTTTATCAGCATGCTGTTGAATGCAGTGAGCACACACAACACTGGTTGATCTAGTTTAGCACAAGCATGGTCACAAAGTGACATTATGCTAGAGTCTGAAAGGCAGGTGCTTGAATTTATGTGCTACTCTCCATCCCTCTTGGCCATCATCCTTCAACATCTTTTGCCTTTTGAGCATGTTTCTTGAAGTCTTTCCATTTAGAGGGTTAGAGATCTCCCCTATGGATGTCTTTCAGGCTGAAGAGAGGCTGCAGGGAGGGGTGGTGGTGTCGTCTCCTTCAGCGGCATAACCTGTAACGGGTGGTATCAAAGAGCGAACTCTGGTAGGGGGTGAAGAAGAATCACTTTATTGCTCTTTTACAACTACTTTTATAGCCTTTTGCTACTGTGAATACATCATCTGCAAAACCTTTTATTGGCTATTAACAACACACTATTTTCTAGCGAATTCATTCTCTTGTTTACATCTCGATCTTTCCATTGTTTTCATTCCAGTCAGTTCTCCTTCCAGCCATGTCAGGTCCTCCATCACCTCCTCTTCCATTTTGCTTAAGGGCAAAGCCACCTTCTTCCAGTCTCTTAAGGGAAAAGCTTTATGTCCCAGAAGTCAAATCCTAATTCAGCATCTTCTTGTTCCCCTACAATAGCCAGCTTAGGAGATCAGACCTTCACTTCTAGCAGGCTCCTGCAGGAAATCAGAATGCACAAACCATATAAAATATTGCAACCTGCCTGCAACCTGTATTTTGCAGCTTAAGCCAGGAGTTGAGTAAAGAGACATATACGTTTCACACAGAGCTGAACGAAAACAGGTCCTTCATCCTACAGGGATGTGCAGAGCAACAGGTTGAAGACAGCAGCAGATGGTGACTATTCACTGACTTTTTATTGCTTAAATGACTGGAGGTGACTAAGCTACCCATCTTAAAAAGATAAAGCCTGAAGTAAGGTTGATAAACCTCCTGAGGCAGACCCAGAGAAGGATCTGACCTTCTTTGAGGAAGCTCAGGTGTCCACAATATCATGTGTTGTACTTCAGGATGGAGTAATGTTAGGAAGAAGAAAGAATATGACTTGGGAACGGACTCATCTGCAATTGCATCCTCTCCCTCTTTCAGCTTCTTGGGGGGAATTGGTGCAGAGATGCATTTGCAAGCTAACAGAAGAGCAAAACTGACAGAAATGCACACAGGAGGAGGAGAGAAGCTGTTTTGAAATCTGAGGTTATAGAATGGTAATACCTCCTCAGCACAGAGGTCTCCAGAAGGCTCATGCAAAGACCTAGGAGCTGCACAGGAGCAGTTAAACAGTACCCACATAGTATCTTCTTGGGGTCCAGGAGAAGAGTCCACTGGAGGACAGGTGCAGGAAGAGGCAGTGATCAACACACATCCCTGAAGCCTCTTCTAGTATCTGCATGTTTGGGGTTTTTTTTGCACACTGTTTGCTGTTTAATAAGCCATTCAGATTATTAAGTTGTTGCTTCAACTTTCCTCACACCCCGAGCACCTGTGCAGACAAACCTGCACAAACCACGCAGCAGTCCTATTGGTCGCTGGGATGACCTTGAAGATGTGAATCCCCACAGCAAGGATGCAAATCACAGGAAGGTGCAGGCAGTTTTCTGAAGGGGGTTGCAACCTTCGACAGCACAGCAGAAATTTGACCGTTTATAAATGGATCTGGGTTCTGGTCTGAAGCATCAAAGCAGTCAGCTCCAGACTGTGTTTTCTTGTTGCACCATCCCAGGTCTCCCATGTCAGCGCTTCAGATTGACACTGTTCACCCCTTTGCATCCCGCCCAAAACCACCATAACCTGTAGCCGTGAGCTGCAGGATCTGAAGCTAACCCATCCCTGGACAGCCCACCGGGCACATGTTGCAGGCTTCATGTGCTTACTCCTTCTTCCTTATTTAAGGCAGCATACTGGTGGGAAGCTGCTGTGGGGCCTGTTGGTGCTGCCAGGGACAGGGTGGTCTGTGCCTTTGGTGGTGCGGGGAGAAGGCTGGCAGATGAATTTGTTATGCAAGCTGTAGGGTAATGTCCCAGCTGTTCGTACTGACAAAGATATCGTTGGGATGCCTGACCTAAAGGAATGACATAGCAGTAATACCTCCTGCATACTGCTAAGGTTCAGTGTGATCCTACACCTGTCAGATTAAATAAGCTTTCCATAAGTAAACTGGTTGGAAACGAAGCCAGTTCTTTTATGTGCTGTGTAGGCAAAATGACAAGATAGGATTTTTAGCATGCCCAGATCACACACTGAGCATGCTTTTTTTGACAAGCACATAGATGTATCCACCCTCTCAGGCGCGACCATGTTCATTTTTTATGGTCTCTGGTCTCTCTGTGGTCTCATGTTGGAGTAATGTGACTCCCCTGATGAACTGGAGAGGAGACAGGGATGGCATGTCCAGCAGCCCCATCAGGCTCCTGGACTTAGCAGGCTGATTCCCCTTGGTGCCCTCTCAGACCTGTGCAGGTCTTCACAAAGTGCAAATGTATGGAATCTTCAAGGCTGGTCAAAAAGCAAGAGGAACCCAGCCCCTTATAGCCTCTTCAAGAAAGAAAGGGAAACTTAGCCACAATGTTGATTTGTGAACTGGTGGATCACCTTATTAGCATCATGGGTTTGAAAGGATGTCGGCAGCTGGAAGGTGGCAAGTCTCAGGCTCCCGATTGCATCCCCCTGTGTATGCAGGGAAGTTTCTGTCAGTCTTTCTCTTGGGTGTAAATCAAGGAAGGTTTTTGAGGTAATGACTTTATCTCGCAAATGACAGGAAGTGTTTTTCTGCAGCAGATGAGCCCTGTATGGTCCAGCTGCTAAGCACGGCCCTGCAACACCAAGAGATCCAGCACATGGGTCAGCACCAAAAGCCTCAGTGTCAGCAGGCAAGTTACAACACTCACAAGTGGAGGGAAGAAGGCTTGGTAAAAAACATGTTGATGCGAGGCACTCAGACCCTGAAATAATTGGTTAAACTGTCCAGACTATAAGGATAAAAACACAAAGCCCAGCTCTATGTATTAGTTTCTTCATTTGCATCTTTTCTACCATTACTTTGAAAATAACAATCAAAAAGCTGGATGTGATTCAGGTACCAGAATTAGCACCGGTGTCATCCCTAGAGGTCCTGGCTATTGCTCTGTACTGACCAGCCGGACCAGCTTGTTCCCTTGCTGCCACAGAAAATCCTATTTCTTCTTCCTGTTTAATGTTCTGTGTCTTGGGGAAGTTTAAGTTGCTTGTAGTGGGGATGTCTGTTGTATGTGCAATTAAACTGAATAAAGAGGGAAAACAAACTGCTGAAATCACAGCCTTGGTGAGACCAGTCTAAGTTCTCACCAAGTGAAAAATAACGTGTAAAGAGCCGCACCAGGCAGTTGCCTAGGGGGAAACCAGCATAAGGAATTACAGCTTCATTTGGGATGCCTTGACTTTAAAACTTCGTGGTTTATTTTTCATTTCCTAATGCAAGAGTTAGAAATTCCTCAATGGTTGTCATAATGTTGCAATCAGCACCTGCTTTCTAGGTCAAGATCAATCTTGTATAGGTGTTTCTCTGCACTTCAGCATCTTGCTGCAATCATAGATGTTTCCCCAAGCTTTACAATGTCCTGTTTGGCAGCACAGAGATATTTAAGGAGTGTATGGGGCACTAGGGTAAAAAAGAGACACACACTTTTCTTTGGAGCTGTGAAAATGTGATTAAATTAAGCCCATACCAATCTCCTTTTCAGCAGCAAACAGTGAAAGGATGTACATTGAACAGCATGGATTTAAACCAAGGCCAATTAGTGGCAACATGAGAGCAGGGAGAGTTAATGAACTCGTTTTCTACAAATAGTCTACTCAGCCTAAAAAAAACTCCTTGTTGTCTATTTTTATGAATGAGAACGTGGATCAAAGTCTGTTTAACATTCTTTAACCAAAATATGTTTTTAAGAAAAATACAGGAAAAAGTAGTTGATTAAATGTAGCTTCTTTTAAAATTTTGCTGGTTTACTAGAGAAAAGAGAAGAATTTTCAGAATTTGTTCTATGCAACATTATTTAGAAAAAATCCACCTTATTTTTAGGAAGTAAAATAATTTGCTAAATGAAAACACTGCATTTTCCATCTGACTCAGGCTGCAGTAGAGCAAGGTCAGTGCTAGCAAGCTGTATACATGATCTTGGAGGTTAACCGTAGTAGACCCTGGGTAATGATGTTCAGCTGCCTGTCATTTATGACTAGTATCAAGAAATATCCAGAATAATGGATAAGTCTCTCTATTTCAAGATTTATTCTAACAATGTGTTCTGTGCAGTCTTTTGCGCGCTTTCCAGAAATTATTGATGTCGCAGAGAAGGTTACTACAGGACTTAGGTTGTCCTGAGCTCTTATTAATTTTCAGGCTTAGTCTGAAAATTTGGAAGTTTTGGAAGAAATGCTGATGTGGAGTTAATAAGCAGTGGGAATTTGGCATTCACCGGTCATCTGTTTGATTCACTGTTGATTCACTGTCTTCCAGAGAAGATATTCAAACTCCCATGACCTTGGTCACATCTCAGCGGCCATTTAAGAGCCTGACACCATTGATCAAATTGCAAATGCATAGGAAAGTGTGGCTTTATTCCTGACGGTGACCAAAGGGAAGTAGCATCTGTGGGTCTCACCCCATGTTCAAACTCAGTTCAGACTTGGGAGGAAAGAAGGAAAGTCAGCTAAACCTTTTGGTACTTCAAGGACTCATTGTGGTGGTGGCTCGGTCAAAAATGCACATGGGGTGTGTTAGACCTGAAACATTGCTTCCAGTGACTTAGTAGCATTCATTGAAAGGTGAATATTGCTGGTAAAATTTTGGTTGCATCAAAATGGAGATGATTGCTCCATCAAAGTGGGAATTTTTCCATGGGATATTAGAGGAACCACGTTTTCTCCTAAAATAATGTTATTTCACTGTCTCAATGAGATGTTTTTCCCTTGGGTCCCTTTCAAAAATGCTAATGAGGGAGTTTTTCAAAAAGAAATTCCTTCCTGCATTCATCACTTTTCATTAAGAGTTGTTGTTCTGGGAGCAGCACTGTCCCATTATTTATTGTTTGAGATGCGTGGGGATTTTAATTAAGCGGTCATTGTCTGTGTGCATCGTGGTGGTTGCATTCAGCAACCAGAGAGCTCTAATTATAAGCATGCAAGGCAGCTGAAGTGTTTGCTGCAACCCTTCAGCAGATTATTGTCTTCACCAGAGGGGATCCTTTCTCCTCTCGGACAGCTTAATCCTGCATAGTCTCAACTATGACATTGGCATTGGACTTGTGGCAGTCATGAAATGTTCATATTCAGAAGCCCTGAATAGGAGTGTATCCTACAGGGCCCCATGAGGATGAACTCCTCCTTTGGTGTCCCAAACATGCAGGATGACTGTTGTGGTTCTTTTACTTGAACCCTGAGTTGCAGGCAATGCATACATGGATACAGAGTAACTCTGCTCTGGCAGATCAGCACACAGGAGAAACCCATCTTTCAACAGCATGCAAGGGCAGCCTAAGCGTGAGACTAAATGGAGAAAAACTAATTTTGTGTTTTCCCCATCCAAGCAAGAATTGTTATTCTGCACAGAAGTGACAAAATCAGCAAGAAAGGGTGCTGCAGACCAGAAGTATTTGCTCCTTTACCTGCAGCACTTCAGTTGGTTACAGAGACCTGTACTTGTCTCATCCAAACCACCCCATTCTTGTACACAAGCAAGTAACTTCTTTGACACTCACTACTGGAGAAAAGGGATGCAAGAATGCCATGAAAGCTCCTGTATTTCTGGCCTGAGGGGATTTTCTTTCTTCACCCTGAGGGTTCAGTTCTCTGCAATTGATTCTGCCTTTCCCTTATGTAATCATAGAATCATTTAGGTTGGCAAAGACCTTTAAGGTCATGAAGCCCAACTGCAAACCTAACACTGCCAAGGCCACTCCTAAACCACGTCCCTAGGTGCCCGTCTACAGGTGTTTTAAATACGCCCAGGGATGGTGACTCCACCACTGCCCTGGGCAGACTGTTACAATGCTTGACAGCCCGTTTGGTGAAGATGTTTTTCTTAATATCCAATTTAAACCTCTCCTGGTGCAACTTGAGGCCATTTCCTCTTGTTCTATCACTTGTTACTTGTGAGAAGAGACCAACACTCCCCTCGCTACACCCTCCTTTCAGGTAGTTGTAGAGAGTGATAAGGTCTCCCCTCATCCTCCTTTTCTCCAGACTAAACAACCCTTGTTCCCTCAGCCACTCCTCATCAGACTTGTGCTCCAGATCTTTCACCAGCTTCGTTGCTCATCTTTGGACACACTCCAGCACCTCAATGCCTTTCTTGCAGTGAGGGGCCCAAAACTGAACACAGTGTTCAAAGCACGACCTCAAGTGCTGAGCACAGGGGGATGATCACTGCCTTGGTCCTACTGGCCACATAACTTCTGATACAAGCCAGGATGCTATTGGTCTTCTTGGCCACCTGGGCACACTGCTGGCCCATATCCAGCCGGCTGTTGACCAGCAACCCCAGGTTCTTTTCTGCCAGGCAGCTTTCTAGCCACTGTCCCTGAGCCTGTAGCATTGCAAGGGGTTGTTGTGACCCAAGTTCAGGATGCGGCACTGAGCCTTCCTGAACCTCATACAGTTGGCCCTGGCCCATTGATCCAGCCTGTCCAGATCCCTAAGCAGCAGATGTTCAATATATAAGAAACAGAGCATTTCCATGACTTCCAGGCTCTTCTTCTTACTCCCTAACGGGGGCCTGCTGCTGTGAATTAAGTCTATTCTGTGTCCAAAACCTACATGCCAAGACAGTTCTTGCATGCTGTGGCAAGCTGTCAATTTAATGGGTATCAACTCTTGTGACAGCAACATCTCCAGTTTAAAGCAGTTTCACAGGAGAGGAGGTGAAGGGCATACCTTGCCATTAACTGTTGGCCTTGTCTCCGATCTCTCCTGAGCTTCCTGCTGTGCATACAACACTGGAAAGCAGAAGCATAAGGAAGAGAGCTAAACCCAGCCCCTATCTTTGAAGTGGGTTTCACCTGCTCACCTCAGGCATTGTTCTGTTGTACCTGTGCAATTGGGAATGCCTATTTTTCATGCCTAAAAAAATCTGTCTGCTTGTTACTCAGGGTAATGGTGATGGCCACAGCTTTGTCATAAGATATGTGGGCATATGGAAGGTACATGGAAAGCATTGCAGTAACATTTTGTACTCCTGCTTCCCTGCATCGCACCTAGAACTTTACAACATACTATTTACTTTGTTCAGGTAGTGGGAGGGTCCAGTGAGGTGAGTCACCAACGTCTTAGACACTTAGGACATTTGAAATAATGAATCTGTGCTTTAGGTAAGAAGCCTCCTGCCCAGGGAGACTGTGAGAGTAAAAAAAGGTAGTAGTTTCTTAGATGCTATGTAGGAGCACAGAGTGCAGTTTCCTTAAGTTCAGACGCTGTATTCCAGTATACAGACAGAGGGAAATTGTCTGTGCCTTATGTTTTAAGTGACATAAAGTTTAGCCAGATGTCCATGGGCTTCAGGGAACTGGGGCAGAGAGGGTCTTGAAAGAAAATGCCTAAGAGAGCAAAGCCAATGGCTTACATTTATGTGTTGTTGATGGTATAACTGCGAAGGAAAATGGATCTCAGAAATGGTTAAGAACTGTGGTTCTGCTGGGAGCAGGGTGGGAGAGTAACTGCGGGAGGAGTCATTTCATATAATCTGAAACGACACATGTTTCCCAGTGCTTGAAACAGGAGGCCAGACAAGCCCCCAGCTTGCAATTACGGAGCATGTATGGCCACCCATAACAAGATTTTCACAGAGCATGGTCATGCCGGGGTGTATGGTGATCTAGTTTGATAAACTTGTCAGGATGATGGGCTCCACCTTCTTGTACTGGCAGCAAGCAATGGAAGTGGGCATTGATGATCCAAAAGGAGCAGACATCCTGCCGCCAACCTTCAAGGTGTGTTTATTCCGCCGTGATGTTGTCTCTGCTTCAGTTTCTCATCCTACGTCTTCTGGTGCTGTGATTTCTATTGTGTGCTGTTTATAACAGCAAAAAATATTTAGAAGCACATTTTGCAAATTGCTGCCAGTACTGGGCTGCATCATTGCAACTGGTAGCAACGATTACTGTCAGGAGAGTTTCCCACTCCTAAACACAATAGAAAAATGTAAGAATTGACCAGACAAGAATGAAGCAGGTGGGGGAAAAAAAAGAAAGAAAAAAAAAGGAAAAAAATCGAGAAAATCAGCCTCATGTCTTTCTTAATATTTTCTTTCCTGTGTACCATTACTGCTGAACCACAAAAGAGGAAAACAAATTACAGATTTTATTTCACTACTGAGAGCTGTGAAGTCAACACAGTGAAGATGGTCATTTAAACTACCACCCTGGTGAAAGTTTCCATTTCCATGAGGAGTGATTTCTTGGGACTATGCTAACTGTAGGTTTAAATCTTTAGCAGAACCCAGATGCTCCTTTTCCTCCAGAGTTCTGGATGTCCCTGAACTGTGAACAAAAAACATGAGGTGTCAGCAGCTCTTTTGCTTGTGTATTTCCTTACTTGCTGCCCTAAAAATCTGTGAGCTTTAAATAAACAGGCAACGATATCTGCCAACTGTGCAGAGTGGAGAAAATAATGTCCTGGTGAAGAAATTCAAGTGATTCTTTGAAGACAATTTTTTGTAACTGTTTTCCTTGCTGTGGAGCAGACCACAATTTTCCTCCACCTGCGCCATTTTTTGGGTGCACTTGTTTTGCATCGGCACCGCAAGCAGGAGCTCGGTCTCTTCCACCCATTCCTCTATGGCGGGCTGGACACTTGTTTGACATGCAGGATGAAGCCAAAGAAATTTTTTGTTGAAACTATTAGTGGTAGATCCTTCAGAGTCATGCTGGAGGGTCACAAGATCCCGATTGGGTTTTTTGTTGAGTTGGGGACTTTTTTTTTTTCCCCACCATGTTCTTCTGGATACCTGCACCAAAAGCCTTAGCCTGCTGTCATGTATTTTCCTAGTGAGGTCAATCAAATAGCATTTAGTTTCTGTGCTGCTCCATGGAGTGCTTTCTGCACATATCTGATCTGGCTTTGAACAAAAGGAATCAGGTGCTTCTGCCAGTCCAAGGTGAGCTGAGGACTTTACCAAGGCTTTACTGCCCCAAAGATTTGCACAGCTTTAAAGGTGCATGTTTCTCCTCAGTTATGATTCTGTGAACTGAGTAATCTCTGTATCCCTTCCACAGTGAGCTGGCAGAATTCTAAACAAGAAGGATTTCATAATGGAAAATTGAAATATTCTGTGACTGCAGTGTCACAGAGAAGCATTTTGGTATATCTTGGTTTTTTTCAAGGTCTTATGTTTACTTTGGAGGGTTTTGTTTTGGTTTGTGGTGGTTCGGTGTTTTTTTGGCTGGAACAGTTTGACAAATCTGACCCTAAACTGTAGGATGTTTTGATCAAATGTAGCACAAGATTCAGACAAAAACTCCTGCACTCCTCCTCTGATGAATGAAAAATCAATGGTGCTAGGATGAGCATAAGAAAACGACACACATACAAAAACTTAAAAAAGTACCTCTACACCCTCAAAACCATCCATGTTTCAGGAAGACCCTGAACCAGATGTATTTCAGTTTGTGTAGTAGCCCTCACAGTATTCCTTCACTCTGACTGTCCCCAGGCTGCCCTGAGACCCCCATCACCTTCTAGCACCCACAACACCCTGAGACAGGGATTTTCACAGCAGATCCATGCCTTGGCTTCAAACCTGCACTGTCCATTTTCACTTCGTGCCCCTTCTTTTCTTGCAGAGGAAGACAGAATGAGCAGTAGATACCCACTGTCTGTCGCCATGACACCACTCGGGATTTTACAGATCTCCATTTTGTCCTCCCAACAACTCTCTTCTCCAAGTGGATGGGGTCTTATGGATTGACTGACATATTTGGTTTTTAGCAATAGAAAAGTGGCACTGGCCACCTTTAGTGCTAAGCAGCAATTACTTCCTTTCTGAAATCAAGCTTCTTGGAAAATGAAATAAACTTATAGTTTCCGCATTGCACACCTGTGTGTGAATGACTGAGTACAAATTTCATTTTCCATTGAACGGGATTCACGATGTGAGTAATCTTGCCATTTGACCTATGTTCTTTTCCTGTCATTTGGGTCTGTAAGTGAAAAAGAAAAAACAAAAAAACAAAAAAACAAGTACTTCCACTTTCATATTTTCCTAGTGTTTTTTGGCAAAGGGGGGAATACAAAGTTTGAATCTAATATTTTACTTGTAGACATCCCAAATATTCAGAGCATCTTGGGTGTACCTCTTTGATGGTACTCTGCCATTTTGGAAATGTAACCGTCCGTGACAAGTATCTGTATTCCTACAAAAGCAGCACACCTCAGATACATAGACACAAGTCTTTTCTTTTAAGCCTACCACATTCTCAGTAAAGCTGGATTCTGTGCCTGTTTTCTCCACCTCTTTTCAAACTAGTTTCTAAAACCGCTTCACTTCCTGTGGGGGGGGAGGGGAAAAAAAACCCAAAAACTACAACAGCAACAAAACCCCACCTTGTGTCCACAGAATAGCTTCAAGGACAAAATCTGATCATCTTTTATGTACCCAGGCATCCTCCTGGCTCCTGCCTTCTCCCTATGGCTTGAGCTCTGCGCATCCTTGTTCCAGGGAGGAGATTAGGGATGTATGTTCTTGGGGTTTTACTTCTTGGACGTGATTTGTAATAACCGCTGTCTGAAGCAGTGATGGATTACACCCTGCATTGTAGAAAAAAAAAGAAGACATAGATTTAGCTGAAGCTGTCCAGAGTGAACCTGTTTGTTTAAAGTGAGCACTTGATTTTCCTGGTGTCAGGACCCTTAGTAAATTAGTAACTTAACAGGCATACTTGGGAAAAAGGTATCTATAAGTAAACGAAGAGAGTGATGAGGAACTCTTACTGCCTACAGCATAGAAAAGTGCCTTACCAAATGCTCAGGTGCAAGCATATGCTTTACATCCCAGTGTTTTCAGTAAAGTCCTGAACCAGGACCCTGCTTAAGTGGGGGCTGGTTTCATCTGCTGAATGTCTGAAATCCTTGACATGCTGATTTTGGTGGGATTTTTGTCAGCCAGTGCAGTCTCTACCATTTTTTTTCAGAACACACCCATATAAACCAGGAAAACTTGTAGTCACAACCTTCAGTGACTGCAAGAAACCTAAACTGAATGTGATCTAGTGACCTGAGGGTCATAGCTAATTACCAATGCTGTGATTCAAGCAATCTTCCGAGAAAAAAAAAAAGTATATATATTTGCTGTCATACTCCTCAGCCATAGCTGTGATGCAAAATCAGAGGTAGAGGAGTGCAGTCAGGCTGACTGAAAGCCAGTGAAATGGAAACGTGAGCAGTATTCCAATTTAACTCCACAGAAGTGCACTAGTTAGTAAGTAGTTCAAATATTTTAGTGCCTGCTGTGTTGCTGCCTACAGGGAAAGTGCTTTCCCTTACCCACAAAGAAGTTTCCATATATGTTTTATAAGGCTGTCTTGTCACATCCATTATACAGCATGACACAGCCAGCCAGAGGACGTACTGTGGTGTTTTCCATCATGTGTTTTATCAAGAAGGTTTTGTGAACGGTAGACTACATATATATACATATGCGTGTATATATATACACATATACATACATATCTATATATATACACAAAAACATATGTATATGTTGTCTGTAGGTGTCTTATGCTGGCCTATGGAGTCTCAGATGTGGAGTGTTAATGCCTACATATGTGAAATACAAACATTCTGTCTTCTTGCCAGCTGAGCACAAACAAGGCAAAATTATCCTTATTCTGAGAATATTCAAGCATTAACTGGAACAGCTTTTAGAATGACTTTATTCCAGTCCATGGATGACCAGCTATTTGAGGAAACAGCAAAGAATGACTTCTGGTTTTCAGTCTCCAAAGTAAGCCGTTAATATTGTAAAATGAAGAAAATCACAAGACAGATCCCTTAACAGTGCTGGGGTTTTTTAACCCTGAGCCATCCAATATCCTCTTCCATTCAAAAATGCAAAGGGGAGATGGCGATGGGAGGAGTGATAGGAGGGATGTTCCACAGACCATCAATTTTATATAAGGAAGGATTTTTAAAGGGGCATGCATAAATTTTATATGTGTGTGCACAAACGCAAACCATCTTGTACAGGCACAAAGCAGTGAGATGTCAGGTTTTCAGCTGAAGACAGTCACTGTTTGTGACACTTTAGTTTTCAAAAAAGCTGATTTTCCTACTCCAGAGCAACTTCAGCAGAATATTTTTGTTCAGCAGTAATATGCTTACGTAGTTCAGACAGTGGGGAGTGTGTGTAGATGTAGGTATACACAAACAATCAGTATGTAAGAGTGTGCAGTGTGTTACAGAACTGCTTGACATGCATTATTTAACTATTTTGCCTCTTCTGGGTTCATTACTCCAGCCCTCCCATCACTATTCTGATGTCTCACTTTTCAGCAGCAGTGGTCCAGACAGTTACAAAGCAAAGTTTTGCTTTGTTTTGAGTGATCCTGGCATTTAAAAAAAAAAAAAAAACCAACAGTTTCCTGATCTTCCTTGTAAAGGTAATGCTTTCACTCAAAATGCCCTGGTTAGAGGTCCAATAAAAACACTGTTCATTTCTGCACATGCAGTGTCTTACCATATGCCCCTTGAGGATGAGGTATGAAGGTCTGAAATCCCTGGAAAGTGGAGAATTCACAGAGCATCAATGAGGCAGCTAGAAATGGGACAGAAAAATTACTCGGGGGACTTAAGGAACCTCCAAATCTCTTCAAGTCCAACCTTAAAACTACTGAAATATTTAAATAACAAAAACATGCTTTCATAGGTGAGGAATAAAGACAGTTGTTCCAGTAAAAACTGAGGCTGGTATGCTTATTTCCCAGTATCTGTTTGCTACTCAGCATTTCTATCTTGGCTGCAAAATCTAAAATGAGAAAAGACCTGCAGGACATACAACCTGGTCCGGGCTTGGGGATGGTTAAGGAGAAACAGTCCCTGCAAGGTACAGAAGACCGATGAAAGGCTAACAGTTGATCCTTCATAAGAGGAAGGTGTTGCAGGGGAGAAAAGCAGGTCGTTCACCTCTTGGAAAGCCTGAGAGAGTCTGCTGCCTGTGGAAGGGAGCAGCCTGGGCATGGATGAGTTGCCGTGTTCATGAACGTGACTGTGAAAACCCTCAGCTGTGAAAATGACCGTGCTGACCTTGGCACCACTTGGTCAGCTCAGCTTCTGGGAGCCAGTAAGGGCCAGCTGCTAGCGTGTGTGCTGGTGGTTTGAATTTTAAACAAAGGCAGCTGGAGGGGGGTTATCTGTGCCATTTGCTTTGCAGGTAAACCCTGTGCAATCTGGCTGAAACACTTTCTCCCCGTGGAGCCCAGATAAAGCCTTACCACCAGCCTTGCTGGGGAAAAATAAAGTCTGCAACCCAGCTCCCATCCTCTGTGATGCCACCCACCACTTTTGTGTCACTGTACTCTGTTGTGCAATTGCACCTTGCAATCCATGGGTTTTTGGCCCGACATCTCAAATGCAAAAGTGCATCTTTGTCCCTTTAACTTCTCTCTCAGCTGTGATGCCTGTTTTCTCCCCTCCTCTGGGACTGTGCACTCTGTTGCTGCTCTGGCTGCTGGGAGCGAGCGAGGAGAATTTCTGCTGCTTGGTGAGCAAACGGCAGGTCTGGGGCTGGCGTCTTCCCAGGACGCTGCTGTTTGCATACCAGCAGGCAGAGGAGAAGATGAAATGGGACTGGTGACATCTGTACAGATGCATTTGACTGTTTACATGCTGTTAGGAATCCACTACCCTTAAAGCCTCCATTTCTCTGACAAGATCTCTCTCTCTCTCTCTCAAATTGTATTTCCAAGGAGAAAAGGAAAAGGCAGACAGAAATAGAAGGCAAGAGACAACAGCTTGAGGACCAAATACTTCAGCTGCAACATTTCAAGGTAAGGGACTGGTGCCAGAAATGATGAATTGACTAAATCTGTTCATTATTAGACATGCAGATCACACGCCTGAAAGCTGGGAAGATCCCACTCCAAGATGAAGCAGCTTTCACTGCCGGAGCCTATCTCTTGCAGTGATCGTGTCCTGGCTGCTTTTCATCCTGTGTGTTTTATGTACAGGACCATGTTGCAGAAACAGCTTAGGAGCATGGAGTCGGGAGGGCGTGAGTGCAGGCAGCACGGCAGTGCTGTTATTATTAAACACTGTTATTTATTACACATAATGGTAAGACACCAATCGCTGCAGACTGGGTGTGCACTGCATGGCTTCAGTGAGCACTTTCTGCCTGCAGAGCTGCATTGGATTTTTCTGATGACTGTCGTTAGGTTTTGTGTGTGTGTGTGTTGCAGAGGGGGTATTAGCATGCGTGTCTGCGTGTGTGTAAAGCTTTAATTGTAGGATGAAGTTACTAGGCATGTGTGGTATCATAAAATGGGCATGTATGCACATGCAGGGAGGGTATTGATGCATATGTGCGTGTGATGTGTATGTGTGTGTCTACATGGAGAGGCACTTTGATATTTAGCAGGGTGCCGAACAGCCCCAGTCCCTGTTGGCTTCCATGACAGCAGCAGACAGCATCGTTTGAGAGCCATCCTGGTTACTTCTATCATTTATCCTTCCTGTCAGCAACAGAGTTTGTCTTTGCATTTGTGCATAGCAAAGAGAACAAAAACATGCATGTAGTATTTTTGCAACTGGTGCGTATTTGTGGGTCAGATCTCATTAGACTAGTTCAGTGGGGAGCCTGAGGAATTCCAGTGATTAAAATATCTGAGAAAAATAATCAGGACTGCACAGTTTGTTCTTGCAGTAAGTGAGCTGGTCTGTTTTTAAAAATAAGATATTTAGGTTGCTTGTGCAATAGTGTATATGTGTGTGTGTGAACAGTGCACCTGCGTGGGGAAATGGTGTGCAGAATATCTTCTCTGCCCACGCATGCACTCAAAGACGAGACTTCAAGTTATGCTACAGACAAGATTCTTCTCCTGCCTCTCCAAGCTCCTGCCATCATGTTCTGAAAACTATTCATAATTTTCTGATAAACACAATGCAGTTAAGCCCAAGTAACAGGCTGCAGCCTGCACAAATGCTCCATTAGGTTCACCATAAATCTGTGGATGCCACACATTGCCTTTGGTGTTATCAGTCAATGATGTGATTGCATTTCTGTGGGGCAACAAAAGTTGCCATGTCCTTCATGCTGCCATTGACCACAGGTGAGGGAGAATTTCCTCTGATGACTGTAGGTTGGTGCAGCAAGGCAGTAAGATGCCTTTCCAGTACCTTCATGATGCTTGCTTTTTTTCTTTTTGCTGCAAGGCTGAGGACTTCCTTTATCATGTTAACTGTTTCCAAGCTAACTGAATTATGCTTTTTTTGTGAAATTCTCTAAGCACAGCCTTTTGGAAAACCAATTCTGTCAGTTCTCTGCTTCATGTGATTTATTTTGATAATAGCTGTTGCTAAACTGAATTTTATCATCATCCATAGGGAAAAGTAGAACCTCTCAAGGTTGTGCAGTGGGGGCAGCCCCTCGGCTGGTGTAAACTGGCATTGACTTCAGCCCTGCTATGGTAATTGCCACCAGTGGAGGTTCATCTTGCTGCACAGATTTCTAGAGAGACACACATGAAAATTAACTATTTCCCTTTATTATTTAGCTCACAGCCTGCAGCAAGAGGCAGTAATCATGCAGGAAGCTAAAGGGAGATGAGGGCACAGAAAATTAAAATGGCAGCTTTCTCAGCTAAAAGCACAGGCAGACTTAAGGTCTGTAATGCTGGGTATGAGGGTGTGCTTCAAGATATGATAGGAGCTTCTCTGCTTCTCCATTTAGTGCTACCAATTGCCATCAGAGGAGAAATGTATTGCTTTTACTGGAGTGGTCGCGGTGACTGCTGCTCCCGGAGCTGCCCGTACCACCTCCCTGTCCCACCAAACAACTGTCTGCTGGGAGACCTGGATGAGGTGATGGCAGAGGTCTACTTGTGATTGCAGAGTTCATCCCCATTGCTGCTAGGCACTTCCTAAACAAAGGGAGGGCAGCTAGTCCCCAGGTTCAAAAAAAAAGAAAAGGGAAGAAAANAGGCAAAGGCAAAGGGAAAAGAGGAAAGAAAATAGGAGCACTGGCTGAGGTTATTTCCTCTGAGGTTATTTTCCTCTGTTATTGCCTCTGTGGAAACAGACCAAGAAAACTGCCTTTTCTTTTCATCGTGTTCAGTGTTCTGATTGCTTAGTGAGGTGCTGATCAAAATGGTATTTGGCCTGACAAGCTGTTTTGTACATTTGAGAAGCTGTATATCCTCCCCTCACTTCCCCAAGGCTCTCCCTCACCTCAGGCTGGTTGCTCTGAGCCTCTGCATGCCAGGGTCACCAAGTCTTCTGTGAATATAGTCTCCCAGTTTGGTGTGCCCCCCCCATCTACCTCACACAGCTCAAAATAAGTGCATCCATTTTTCCTTCAGAAGTGCTAAGTAGGTCATAGTTTATTTCCTGAACTATGTAGTTTTCCACTACTTCTGTGCAAGACATAAATTCAGTTTCAAAAGACCAGGCTTGCCAAGGAAGCCCATGTATTTACTCAAAATTATGTGAGTTTGTTCATGTCAGGGTAAGGTATATGGACTTCATACCAGGGTTCATTAAAAGCTGCTATGGAGAAACCTTTGGAAATAATATCTGGGTTAATCCTGTGTCTGCAGTATCTGGATTGATCCTGCAAGTGTAACAGCTTGAGTTCACCCAAAGACATTCATACCAGGATTTCAATGGGTTTGGTTCATTTTTGTGCAACGCCAGAGTAATTTTCTTTTAAAAATACACTGTGTAAAATAGCATGTTTGGTTACTTAATAAAGGTTCTGGAAGCTACAGGGGTTCTCCTAGTTTCAGACAATTTTATTCACATGGGAAAAATATCTGATAGAAATAGTTTATTGCAAATATTTATGCTGGCTTACCTACAGTTTTCAAATTGCTGATGCCAATTAGTCCCCTGGCAAAATGACTTTACTACCAGTTCATTCATTTTCCCTTGTTACATACCTGGATGGCTAAATGAGAGGATGGCAGCTGCTGACCCATTGTTTTAGGCAGAATTATGTGAACACAAGAATTAGTGAGTGTCAACATTGAATGTGGACAAGACTTTGGCAACACATTTTGCAAAGGCTCCTGAGAATGAGGCCCATGGCTTTATAGCTGAGGACACCAGGAGAAACATGTGGCTCAGCTACTAATGGAGTTAGTCAAGTGAAACCCTCCAAGCGCGAAAGTCAGGAGCAGGAGAGTGTCTGGAGCAGTGTAGGCTCTAAAAACTGAATTCCCTGATTGCTGACAGTGAAAGTCACGTCACCTCTTTTGTGAATCACTGGAAAGCTGGTGAGCACAGAGCACCCATGTGGTACTTCAAGCCCACGTTGGATGAGGCTCTGAGCAACCTGGTCTGGTGGGAGGTATCCCTGCCCATGGCAGGGGGGTTGGAATTCGATGATCTTTAAGGTCTTTTCCAACCCAAACTGTTCTATGATTCTATCTATGATAGTTCACGGCTGTCAGGGCACTTTATTTCAGGCAGGAAGTGTACGTGGCTACATTACAATCAGGTGTTTCTTTGCAAAAGCTCTTGATGTTGGAAAAGGTATAAAGGTGCCTTGAAGCCCTGATTTTTGAGACTGAATCTTCTGTGTTTCTCTAATGAGAGGCAATTTACAGCATCTCTTCTTAGCTCCCACCTACTTTAAACTTTCATACCAAAATAGTCCTTCTTCTTGCGTATAATACAAGATGTGTTTTGGTTAGAGTTCAAACTTCATTCTTTAGCAGTTCATTGGCCATGGTCTTACAAATGGGGCTTGCCATGTCCATGGGAACTGGAGGTGTTACCAGCTTCTATAGTTTGAAATCAGAAAAGTGGGTAAAATTCACCTTACGCAAACATGCTGTCTGCAGTATCCATCAACATGTGGTTTCTTGAGGAAGACAATAATTGATTGTTGTTGATTAGTTGCACTGGAGAGATAACAGAAGCAACAGCTCCTTTTAAGTACTTGTTCAGCTACGCAGCAGTTGGGCAGCCCTGTTTTAATGGCGATGTTTATTGTTTCAAATAAATTCTAGGGTAGAAGTGTTTCTTCTAAAATCTGACTTTACAGTTAGTTGAATAGAATTTATGTAATTGTTTACTGTATCTCTGTTTAGTGGTGGCTGGTAATAAAATAAACAGGACAAAACCTCCTAATTGAATGAAAAATTACTTCTTTGCTGTTACTTTAACTATTATAATAAATCCATTTACCACAGTTATTTTATTTCTGGAGTGGTATAAATATTATGGACTTATTTTTGTTAGCATCTGCTTCTTAAAGACTACAGTTAAAGACTGTAACATAATTACATCTTTACTCTGAAGGAAAGGAAAGCATTTTTATATCATAGAGATTTTGTTAGGGTATGGTTTTAGCTGAAACTATCTTACGTATAAATAAATTTTAGTTTTATTATTCCACAGTTATATTGCTATCCTCAAGTTATTCTAGTCTTAAAATAACTGCTGTCAGAGAATATGGGTAGATATCTCTCTCTCTCTCTCTATATATATATATAGATAGATAGATATATACGCAACAGTGTGGAAAAACAGACAATAACATTTTTTTGCGAATGAAGGAGTCTTGTTATTATTTTATGTTGAACCTTTTTACGAGTTTCAAATAAATAAACCCTGAAACTGAATGGTGACTCAGTCTAGCACACAAAAAAATGTTTGATGATGTCATGGACAGTCTCCATTTCTTCATTTTCAGTGCGATAGCCTGCAAAACCTACTCTTATTAATACACTTCCTGGTATGTGATGTCTGCTGTGATGGTCTGAGGCTGACCCTCTGTTTTTAACGCACTGGAGCCCACTGCACCTCTGTGAGACTGGAAGGTCCTGCCATCTCCATTTCCCAACCACAGTTCTGGGGCATGGAGAGGTTAAGAGATAATTTGGAGGGAAATTTCCATTTTCAGAGCACAGGGGACCCCTGTTCATCCCTTTCTGCACATTAGCATCTTCAGGCTGACGCCCATCTTTCCCTGGAAAACTCGCCTCCCACCAGGATTTAATCTGAGAAGTGAGAGGCTCTCTGCCTCTCTGCTAACCTGTTTTACCATCCAGAAGAGAAATACAGATTCATTAGGCAGGAAAGGGAGTAGGAGAGGGAATGGGACAGCCCCAGGATTTAGGACATTTGCTCTTTCTGAATTGTTTACAGAGTATGAAACCTTTGGCTATCCTTGTCAGGAAGCAGCATTTGGAAAGGAGAGATTTCAAAAATCCTTAGACATTTTCTTTTCAAGTAATCAGAAAACAAAATATCTATCCCCATATAAAATCTTTTAGCCGTACTAGAATAGTTTCTCCAGGCCAACTGCACAAATAGACTACCCTAAAGAGATGAATGCTTTAGTTCTCTAAGTTATGTGTCTTATCCACTTGTATCTCTTTGCCATGCAGCGGAATATACTGTAAATATTATGGCACAATTCCTTTGCAAGAACGCTTTTATTCGAGAAAAAGGTATTGTTGTGTGACTTGCACTTCGAACAGGGGCAGAGTGATCTTGGGATGACCATTCCCATACAGGCAGGACTTCCTTGAAAACCATCAAAATTGGCAGTCACAATTCCGCCAGTAACAAGGTCCTTTGAGTGGATCACTGCCACTCTGGTAGTTTTTGTTTTAGCCAATGGCCTGGTACATGCTAAAACCAAATTTACATCACCTGAATCCAGATTTTTAAAACAAGTAAGATAAGAACTTTTAAGATCGGAAAAGAAAGGAATCTCTGAAAAATAGCGCTTTTTTTTGCCTCTTTTGACAGATGTGTGTATGTGGGAAGGAGTGACAAACCAAAGCCGAGGACAGCCTGAACATAGAGAGGAAAATATACTTTCAGAAGATAATAGTAAAAGCAACTGTGGCCATGTAGTAATGATGATAACTTGCAAATCTTATTTGCTTTGGGAGGAAAGAGCTATCAGTTTTCAAAACCTCACATTGTTAATTATTCTAGAAAGAGTTTGTTGGGTTTTTTTTCCCTCAAAACCATGCTTTAGTTCCTTTGAAAACATGGAGTGAGTACAGGGGAAATAAGGAAAACCAAATCTTACCTAAATTTCTGACTGTAAGAGATAAAAGTGTGATCAAACTCTTTTCATGTGTGCATCTGTAAAAGGTCTTACTCAGTTTTTCAGCCCAACCACATGAAGAACAGAAACTCCAGCTAGCTTGAAGCTATTTCTTACTCCAGCTCCAAAACTCCCTGGGAAACAGAGATGTTCTCATGAAGTCATAAAGTAATTTATGTGTGAGGGGACCCTGGAGGTCTCCTTGTGCCCCTGCCAACAGAAGCAGGTTGCTCCCATGCCGATCCTCATCCCATTACTTGGACTCTTGCCCAGGATGGATATCTCATGGCCACCATGGGAATCCAGCTCCCAGGTTGGACCACCATTGTGAGGACCACATGTGCACCCATTGCTGAGTCTCCTTTTGCAAGCTGTGCCCCCACACTGCTGGGGTACATTAGCTGGGACAGCCCAGCACCCTCATTCCTCCCCTCACCCCTCCAGCAGCCACTGGCAGTTGTTTAATGTTTATTCTCATTATAGTGCTTAATCTCACCACAAGCAGAATGTCAAATAATTGGACAGAGCCATCATCATCATCCTGCCATGAAGAAGTCTGAGACCTTAAATAGACTTCCTAAAGTGAGAGGCTGAAAAATAAACCCCAACTCTTCAGCATAGATATCAGTGTGACTGTTTTCATCTATTACTTCAAGCGGAACTTTCTAGTAGCACAGATGTGTAGAAAATACATGTAGGAAAGAGCATATGTTTGAGTTATCTTTCATTGTATTGTTGTTTTTTTCTTGTCTCAGTGTTATCTCCAGACTTTAATGAATATTGAAAACACTTATCTTGTATCAGGCCCTACCTATGATCCCCTTCAGTGAAACTGCTCTGCACAGACCAGGGCTCTGTGGCTGATGAATAATCTGAGCGAGAGAGATACAAACTTTGTGTTTTCTCTCATAGAGTCTTGACAATGTCTCTTGCTGTGGTGAGTTTCCTTGCAGCTGAGAGAATTTGGGTTTTATTTCTTCTTCTTCATCTTTGTATGGAAACAACTGTCTCCTTGGTTTACAAAGTTAAATAAAATATGGGACCTGAACAGTTTTAAAGCAATGCACACAAAATATTTACACTGGTGACCTTACTAATGGATGGGAAGCTTACTCTGAGGACATAAAACAATTGTTGCTTTTTTTTTCCCCAAAACATTCCTAGTTGGGCCTCTATCTGTACAGCTTCAATTTCTGTTCCTGAGAGTTTTTAAGCAGGTGAAGCATGAGACCTTCATGAAGAAGCTATAGGTATCATCATTTCCATCTCTCTCGTAGTTTGCCATGGATGCACCTTCCCTGTATATCTGCAGCTCCCATTGCATGCAGCTCACACTGCAGCTATGCTCTTGCAGCCCCTTGCCTTTACCTTGGGGGTGCCCAGCTGAGATCGAGCCCTTCCAAAGTGAGAACAAAGCGTGCCGGCTATCTGAGTCCTCTCTCACCCGTTTCTGCAGTCACATTGTGCAGTTTAACATTCCTGTCTTCTCTGTTGCTGTACGAAGCATGTGCTTTGAGAAAGATGGTGACAGAGTAAATACACAGGGGAGCTGAGGGACTGTCAAATGTACCAGCTATAGCAAACAAGAGGGAAAGATCATTTCTGCAAAGCCTTTTGACTGCCATGATTCCACGTGGTGCTTATCATATTGGCCATCATTTGGTTTTATTTACTTACTTCATTTACTGTTTATTTACTCATCTCCCCACTGCACCTGCTTGCACCCCCAGCCCAGTGGCTCACTGGTGCTGTAGCAAACTTCTGTCACCCCAGGAGCTATGGGCAAAGAGGAGACAGGCTCCCTGGGGACAGGCAGGACATTAGTCCCTTGGATGAGCAGACTGCCTTGGAGGCACCAGGAAATTTTGGAACAGCTTTGAAACAAGACCTGAGGATCCGTGATCCCGAGTGCAGGGGTCCGCTGCAGTAAGGGTTTTATGAAAAGGGGAAACTGAGGCAAATGACACGGTGGGCTGTATCTGTGTGTCTGAGAAGAAACTTTGGAAGAGGTTAAACAATCAGTTCCTGATGCCTGGTCACAAAAGGTTGTCAGTTACAATGGGCAGGTCTTAACATGCTTGAAAAAAGTTAGTTAATGTGTTTCTAGTGTTCTATGTGACGAATACTCATTAACTGACTGCTGGAAAACTTTTGTGACTCTTGTTCTAAATGTATGCTTCTTAAAAAAAATTTAAGGAATATTTTGTTCATTTCTTGAACAAAGAATAACAACTAGAAATTTGCAACTGTACAGAATAATATTTAGCCTGCTTTATAAACATGCTATTTGGTCTTGGGCTGGCTAAACTCCACCAGCTAATGTACTTTTTTTTTTGTTGAATTATACTGATGTTAGTAGTCAAGACCACAATCAAGCTGCAAGTTTTTCACCATGACTTAATTTCCTAATCTGGGCAATGCTTGAGTCATGTCCATGTATCATGCAGACGTGCTCCTTAGGCTAGAACAACTGTCTTAGATGACTGGAAAGGCAACATAAAGTTTTGCTGCTGTGCAAAACCACATAATATCAACAAGCTGGAAACAGTTGCTTGTTCTGTTCCAGGGCCAGTCATGCCGTACAAGGCCACATCCATACTGCAGCAAAGCAGAGTAAGATCTCCTGTGTCAGCTGAGGACCACATCTCTCCTCTGTTTTGTAAGCAGACCCTCTTGCACTGAAACCCCACATGGGGAAACTCTGCATCAGTCTCGGCAAAGAGTCAGACTGTTTTGTTCACCTACCCGGAAATGAAAAACTACAGCACCACTCAGGAACACATTTTGAGGTGGTGTTTATTTCAAGATGGACCTACATGGCGTATTGCTTGTGTCTACAGCCCTTCCCTGTATTTCCATATTATTCATGAATGGTTAAGAGAATCTAATGCTAACATGCCTGCTCACACTATAGCCATGCAAACAATTTTGTTTTCCATTCTTTGGAAGGCAAAGAAAAGCCTGCTGGGAGAGGAAAAAGTCTTTCTATAATCTCGGTACATGTCCCAGTAAACTCTTTGCTGGTGCTGGCAATTGTGCTGTGCACCATCAGGTCAGACCTGGACTAGCTGGGTTAGGGCCAGCTAGACAGCAGGGGAAGCTCCGTACAAATATGGCAAGAAAGAGATGCATTGTTTGGAGCAGCCAAGAGAACAGGGTATAAAGAAAAAAGGAAGGAATCTCAGAGGAGATTTTTTTGGTGGTCGTTCTTGGGCTTGTGTTACTTGAAAACTCAGTTTTATCGGCCCAGGCAGATGCTTGGCATCTTGCAGGGACAAAGCAGGCTTTACCGCTCCAGGAAGCCCTCCGTTTTGTAGCCCCTGGGCAAGGGGGCTCCAGGTAGCTGCTGAACAGCAACGACAGGCTCATTGCTGTCTCTGGAGCTCCAGGTCTGCCTGGAAAACTCAGCCTTTTTATACGAAGGGAGCTTTCTGAAATGCAAAGAGCAAATCTGAAATGCAGCCAGTTATGCTAGCATCCTAATGGGAGTGTTCGGAGCTAATACGTGACTCTCACACTGCCAGGTGAAGGAGGAGGTTTATTGCACTCTTTTAGTAGGGCATGGGTTGGCTATATGCAGATTTGAGAATATGAGGAACCAACCTTCTGCATTCACTTTTTTTTCCAGGACAGAAATACTGAATGCATGCAGGGAGAAAACACTTTCATAATAGTAAGTAATTCCAGCTCTAGATTGTTAACTTCTGGCGGTCTTCAAACCTCAAAACCCAAAGACTTTTGGCAAAACTTCAGTTTGGCAAAGATTTTGGTAAAAGTGCCTGTGATGTAGCTCTACTGATTTCAGTGGTATTACAGCAAGGATCATAATTGCCCATTTTGCAAAACATGCAAGCACTTCATTACCTTGAATAGTCCACATCCAGTAATGTTTCCCAACAGTGGGCACATTTTACTGGAGGAGCCTGCCTTGGGTCAATTTTTGACCTTTTTTTGTACTCAGGATTATCAGCCAGAGGAGTGATTCACTTTAGCAAGCACTTCTCTCAAGAAGAGATAGCACTGATTGCCCCTCTAACCACTTGTAAATACAAAAACCCTCCCAAAACTGCTTGAAGAAACTACCTCAAAAGGTGGTAGTACAGCAAGAACTGTCTTTTATATTGTCATAAGGAGTCAAATGGCAAATATGACAAAAGTGTCTAGGCCTCAGGTTAAGACACTGCCATGCTTCACATGGGACTGCAAATGTATTACTCTTTATGAGCAATGCTTATGGAAGCAAGTCCAAAATCAGCAAGACTGATGGGTATGATTAATTACCTTTCACAAGGAGGGAGTCCAGAGATGGCATGTAATGGGCATAATGGTAAATAAAAAAGGTGCTGAAAAGATTTACTTGCTATAATAAAATGCCCCCCCAATACTTAAACTTCTGATACAACATTAAAACAAAATGCAGCATTAAAAGTAAAGATTTTTCTTTTCAATACAGCATTAATTCTACTATTTACATTTGAGGGGCTATGCATTATTTCCTTGCTAGCGCCACACGTAAACAACTTAAAGCCCTTGGGCTTTGCTGTCCTGAAGCATGAAACTGGAATAAATAGCACATAAGGGGGCTGTGGACCACATTTATGACCATCACCGTATCTACTGCATTCAAACATTTGGCATGATTTCTTCCTGTCCTGTCCAACATCTGTTGACTTATTTTTGTCCTCATCATGATCTGTGAATCATGACGTGGGTTTTTTTTTTCCTTTTTTGCATGGTGCAGAAAAGTCACTCTGCTTCCCTGCACTTGAACAACATAAGCCTGAAGCTGGAAGTTATCTCTGCAATCTCACTTATGTGCAGAGAAACCAAATCACCTGAAAGCTGTGGTGACCTAGAGCATTACAAGCCCAGTGCCCTTTCCACTTCATTGACAGAGCACCTTTTTAATGACATGATCTAATTTCTCCTGAAGGATTTAGCCCTGAAGAAATTGTACTCTTGCAGTAAATGAAGGAAGACTTACACCCAACTATACATAGCGTAACAGTTGTTGTACCTGTGAAATGGTGCCTTCTGAAAATACGGCATATTCACATTCCAGTGCTGGAATGGGCTGTACAAATACCTGCATTTTTACAATAGTATATCTGGAGCCCTCTATCATTTTAACAATGTCTAATCACACAGCACTACTTTGGCACATGAAGAAGCTCCAAGATGCAGTAGAGAGTCAAAGCTTGTAACAGACAAGGAAGGAGGAACAATGCTGCAATACTAGCTTGTGGCCATTTCAATCACAGACTGTTAAGGGAAGCAAATGCACAACATTATCAAGCAGGGGTAACTCACACAGCCAGCATTTTGGGACTCCATCCTCATGCAAGCATTGTCCTTTTAGCAGGTTTGGGACACACCTCCTATTCTTCCTGACATAAGTTTTGTGCAAGATTTTTTCAAGAAGCACAACCCAAATTTCGTAGCTGTGGAGGAGACATGGCAGTGAACAATCTTTTGTTTCCAAGCCACATCTGTCTCTGGTTTGCATCTGGCTGGACTGCCTCTATGCTAACTGCCTTGCTGGACTGTCTCATGTGCAGGAGCTGTGCCCAAGCACCCAGCACAGCTCTACCACCCTTGGTCTCATCATGTGTACCAAAGCCTTCCCTCCACAGGTTTATGATGAAAGTACCCTGGGAAAGGTTTGCTCAAAGGAGGTGAGAGATTCTTCCACCCCTGACCACTGCCTCAGCACAATGCCACTCATCTAGCAGGGGAAAAAATATTTCCCAGACAGCAAGAGGGTTGCGCGTGGTCCCCTGACGTGTGCCTGCCTGTTTGCCCATTGTATTTGCAGTGGTTGCATAAATATATGTAACCTCAACAGCTTGGCAAATAGATCTGCTGAATTTTAATAAATGCTTCTTATAAATGTTTCCATTTCTGAGAGTCTTCTTGTCTGGATTCCTCAGTGTAGTATTTAATGAATGCCTTAATTTTCATCTTGAAAAGGAGAGCCAAAAACATCAAAGCTACAAGCTTTCCTGTTTTAGATAAAATATGCTGACATTTCACCCAAGAGGGAGGATTTTTAGTAGATCTTAGCGTTCTTGTCTCTAAATATGTCTTTTAAAAAATCCCATTGATGCGTTCCAGTTTCAAATTCATGCTATTAATAGGTCAAATAAAGGGGCTTCTGGGAGTAAGAAATGTGATTTTGTAGTTTAAATGTTTCACATAAACAAAGACCAAGACAAAAGCTGCACAAAATGTCTTATTTTCAGTTTACAGCTGTTGTACTGAAGGGACTGCCTTCTCTCTGTCTGAGCATCAGCATGGAGATTCTGTAAAAACACATTGAAAAAAAGCCTGGATTTTATCTGTCCTCCTGTAGCAAATGAGGAGTGACTGTTAACTGAATGTCTTCAGTGCTGTCCAAGAAGCACTTTGCCAAAGGCTTTATTAGGACTGCTGGAGCCACATCTAAAGTAGGTTTAAAAGAGACAAGGCTGCCTTCATTTTTGAGAGTTTGGTGTTTAGAAACCTGGGTAGGGTATCTGGGTATCACTCAAAATTTCAGATTCAAGACCACAGCTGAGTATAACACATTCAGCAACACAGTTCAGCATGCAACTAGCCAAATTTCTTCTTAGAGAAAAGACAGCAATTTTCTGAAGAGCAGGCGGCCTTCACACCTATTTTTGATGGATATAGCCCAGCAGGTACCCACTGAGTTGTGCTACTGAGACATCTTGAATGCCAAAACACAGGCTGTTAAATGCTTAACACCTCAGGACCTGTAAATCCATCTCTGACTCTCTCACTTTCTTTCCTTGGTACATGTGATGACTCAGGAGTCCTCCACTGAAGGGATATCTCAACAGTACATTGGGCCAGAATGAGCTGATTAAACTTATGGGCAGACATCAGCTGGAAAGTAAAGGTTCCACCGAGAAATCTCACTGCCAGCCCACAAAACGTGGCACGAAGCACTAGTAGACAGTAGTGGCAGCAAAATGAGCAGTGAAACTGCGGCAGGAGATAGCCATCCCTTATGTTTTGTGAACCAACACCTTGGAGGTGATGAGCAAAGCTGAGCTGGGTCAAGTGTCTCCAGCATCAACAGGTCTGCCTATTGAACCATGAACACATGGTACAAGAGCACAAGAACTTTTCTGACATGCAGAAGTCCTAATTCATATAGAAGTCACTGAAAACACCCCTAGAAGTCCTCAGGTGCACAGCACAATTAAAGTCAGTGGAAGCTAGAGTCACTTATAAAGTCTAATTCGCTCGTGTGTTTTGTATTGCTTTCTGTCTGCTGCCTTATTAAAATCTAATTGCCTGATGTCAAATAGGTCATGGAGTGACAAGAATAGTTCATGCATAGATACTGTGTCTATATATACACTCAAAAAACTAACAAGTCAGTCTTGTCTGTCATGTCAAAAATTTTTCTATTTTGGGCTGGATTTGAAGCCTGCTTTTGGTGGTGAATATTTTTCCTTTATACAGAGTTTGCACAAGTCAAGTTCCATTCCAACAATGAACATGCCTTTGAAAATAATGATATGCACATTTGGGCAGCCTCTGAAATCCAATTTCTTTGAACTGACTGTTTTCTTATTAGATCCTCCCGGCTGGAGAGGGTATACACTCTCACAGCCAGTTCCTTGAACTAGCATTGCCAATTACTTTTGCAAAAGGCTCCTCTTTTGCAATCAATGCAAGGGGCTAGTTTGGTCAGCCCCTTGGCTGACCATTTTTTCCCACCAGCTCCATTTCCTTCTTGCCAAGGGGAAAAGTCCTGAGTGGCTTTGGGCTCCTGATCTTCATTTTGATGCATGCTTGTCCTGTCTGCCAAATGATCTGCTGCATCCCTCCGGCAGTATTTGGGCTAGACAAGATACACAGGCTGATATGCTGTTTAAAAGATTGGTTGCAACCAGTGCATCTCTGCTGGTGAATTTCCCTGGGTAAAGTGCAACTGGATTAGGAAGTGCCTGGGTGAGGTTGTAGCCATGTTTTCAGTGTAGAAAACAGGGGAAATTTCCCACAAATTCTTCTACTAGGTGTAGGCTACTTTTTGCAACAGTGGTGTTGTGCCCTGGGATACCCATGGTTTCTGGAAGACTTTTATTCATTTTTTTTTAATTTGTGTCTGGCTAAGAGGTGATGTGTGTGTCTGTCTGTATGCTTGTAAATGTATGCAGACACATCCATGGTATAAATCAAAAAGAACATCTCTGATTTATTTAATAGCAAACTGACTTTATCCTTCACGAAACACATTACATCTAGAGCATGAAGCTTTAAGATGTTTATGATTTTAATCCTTCTAGTACATGCCTTATCATTCATGAGAGATCCACACTTCTGTTCAAAGATTTCACTTCTTCCAGGTCTGGCTAATTTGAGTGGTTTAAATTCTTGTTTTTATTAGGAACTACAAATTACTTAATATTAAGGCATTGATGGTAAATAAAATGTATATTGTAAAACTGACACTCCTACATTTGGAAGACCTGGCATCTGGATAAAGAGCTGACGGATTGCCTGAAATCAGCTGTCTAAAGCAATAATCAGAAATTCAGTGGGGACAATCTAGTATTCAGAAGCAGAGGCAGCTACTTGTCAACTCTCAGATGGATTTTTGTTCAGTCTGTTTCTAAGGTTTGGGGTTTCTTTTTACCTTGCAGTCAAAAGCTCTCCGGGAAAAATGGCTGCTACAGGGAATTCCTGCTGGCTCTGCAGAAGAGGAAGAAGCCAGAAGGAGGCAGTCAGAAGAGGATGAGCTTAAGGTGAAAAAGCTGGAAGAAAGCATATACAGGTAGGGACAGTTTCCCTTTTTTTTTTTTTTTTTTTTTTTGTAAGCTTTGCCTAAGAACAGTCACTCCAACTGAGGCTTAGAGACTTTCCTTGCCGAGGTCCCCATCTGTGGCAGCAACTGATAGCAGCTGCCCAGGGAAGAATGTAAGAGGCAAATCACAGCCAAATGTGTCCAGAATTTGTCTCCCACATGTCCATGGTTTGCAAGGTAGAGCCATCGTAGTATCTTTGTGTTTAATGGACTTTGGTGGACTTCTCTCACAAGGGAGGTAAAAAGAGGGCTGTGTTCCCCTTTCAGATGTGTGTGTATGACTCAGTCAACACTCTAGAGATTCTCCACTACTTTACACCTCCTACAGACAAAAGAAGTTCAAAGAGGCGTGGCACTCTTTTGCACTCACTTGTCACTGGTGCAGATGACTGTTCAAAATGCAGCAGCAGATGTGACCAGCAGATCAAACACCTTCTGCTTTCAGAAGCAAGGTTTGGGCTTGAGAATTATTTCCTTTTATTGGTTTCCTATTGCAGTCTGGGTTGACATTTTTCCTCTTTTTTTGTGTTTTCTTTTGCTTTGCTGCAAACAATGGGCTCTATAGCTTATAAGACAAATTATTTTCTCTCTCACAGAACAAGTTCCAGAGCTGCTGCTCCTGCCATTTAGGCGATGTGAATTTAGATTTTTTTCAGCTGGCAGAAAATTAGCAAAAGTTAGTCAAATTTGGCACCACTGTTTTTATAAATGTGTCACCTGAGGCATGTAAGTGACAGAAAAAAAAGGCAAATAGGACCAACAGTACAAGGGTTGAGGTATTAGCCTAGCATATGGTTAATTCAATTTGCCTCATGCCAGGTAGGTTTCTTGTGAAATTTCTTGGAGAAATCACTGAGAAGGTTTCTTTGGGGATATACACAAGCATATCCCTGAGCTTGGATAACACTAAATGTTTTCTGCGTGGAAGTAATAAATCAGTGTAAATGTGAGAGTTGTCTTCTACTACTTGTCTCTGTCTTGTGATTCCTATTGATTAAAACTGATCTAAGGATGTGTATTTTTCTCTGACATCTGTGATTACATAAGGCAAGAAAGCTTTTTTCTTTAATTATTTCATTTGCTACATGATGTTTTACTATATAGTTTAATGCAGTAGATGGAAAGAGCACATAGACTGAACTTCAGAAAGATGTACTGTAACACATACTTCATCTAATGCTGAATGTTGCAAGGTGCTAAATGCTCTGACCCCATCTTTCAAAACCCATCAGCATGTGCTTCATTTTAGCTATGTGAGTACCACCACTGAAGGCAATAAAATCTGCTTTGATTAATTAGTTCAAAATGTAGGATGTGTAAAACTTTTGCCCCTATAGTTTGTTTTTTTTCTTCCTTAGCTGCAGCCATGAAATAAAATATTTGAATATTTGGAAGCAACAGAACTCTCTTCTGCTGTGACCTGTCAAATGACAGGTCAGCACCTTGCTCCTGAGTTGAAAGGACATTTGTTTGACAGCCTCACTAGCATACTCCCTGGTATCTTTCTAAGGCAACTCCAAAGACAGTAAATAGTATTTTAATTTAAATGAGAAAATATTACCTCTGAACTGCAGAGATAAGACAGTAGAGGTTGAGGTCATTAGTCTAATTACAACTTATGTCCATGGTCCATGACAATGAGATACATGCAAAACCCATCAAGATAGGCTGAGAAGGTGACTGGCTGTAGAATGGGTAAGAAGAAGAGAAAAGAGGTCAAGCATCTGGAGGAGTGAAGTAGAATGAACTCATCCTGAAAGGAATTTTTTTTGCTGCCTGTACACATCTCTCTTCTGCATTCTCAGGAGAGAATCAGAGGGGACAATTACAGGGGACTCTTCGTATATTCATGTTTGCAAGGGTTGGATGGTCCTTTGGAAGTGCACTATGCACTATACAACAGTACCACTATGAAACAACCGAAACTCTCTCAATGAGAAAACAGAGGACAGAATAAGCTGGTTCACCAGGAGGACAGAAAATCACTGTAATAGCAGCCTCAGTGTTGATGCCAGGGGACTGTATGACCACTGTGCCATTGTTCTTGCATATTCCTCAGAGTCAGGCTGCATTGCCATGTGCAAGCACAGAGCAGCTTCAGTATCAAGATCTTTGTGAAAGGGTCTTGTGGCACACGTGCTGGGTTTGTCCCTACTGGAAAATATGCAAAGTCTTTTACATTTACTGTAGGAGCAGGGCAGCCTCAGCTGGCAGCCAGCACCTGTGCGCCTGCTTTAACAAGGGGGCACATGCAGTCGTTCCCTTTCTCTTGCAGAAGAATATCCAATCGTCATCTCAGAGGGGGCCGTTTCTTCTGCTCTCTCTGAAGCACTTAGGAAGCTCCCTTTCTCATACCTCTGAGTTTACTACATGAAGAGCCATGACACAAGAGAAACATCCACCTTTATTTGCAGGACAGATGTAAAAAGTAGGTCTGACAAGCTGAGTGAACTGCGACGCTTGTAACAGGAAACTGAGGGAGATAATGTTTGAGACCAGACTAGTGTTCATACTGAGGATATGGGCTCATGTAGATCTGTGCTGTCCAGAAGAGGCAGCTATCTCTGCCTTGGGGAAACAGCAGGGCCAGCTGTGGGTCTGCAGATGTTCTTGAAGGCCTTGCACATAACACAAATGCTTCAGTTGACTATTTCTTTTTCTAATTCAGTTTTAAGTAACTTTCCCTCTAAAATCAGACATCTTGAAGATGTACACATGCTCGTGATGTTTATTCTTAAGCTAGTATAACCAGTTCTCCTTTGTGTGGGAGGTGTTTAATTTCAACTGAGGCAGCAAAAAATGCATGAGTGTACAGACTGCTCTTTACTTATTAGACTTCCATGTTATCATGATACAAGAAATCACATACTTCAGCTTGTTGCTTGCAAGGATATGTGCATATGCATAAAGCTAGACATGAGTAAGTTAAATGATTTAATGAGCTCCCTCATCTGCAAAAGCATTTGGAGGAAGGATGCTGACATTAGTCAGCATTTCTGTACACTTCATGCCAAGCAACTGAAAAAATATCTGCATCAAAAACCAGAAATAGAGCAGAACAGTCCATAGTAAAGAATGCAACACAAATAGTTAAACATTATAATGCAATTATGCTGATAATTACCAACAAGCAAACACAGAAGTACAAGATGCACATACAAGTTAAGAAACCAGGGAGTGCAAGATTAAGGCAAGATGCAGGCATATGAAGAGTGTAACAGTGGATTACAGACAGAATGGTCATTTGATAGTTGAGATTAGTTTAATATGTTTAGAGATTTTGAAATGTATGAACATTAAAAGCAGTTTTCATGTACAAGAATGCAAAGTGGAAATAGAAGAATAAGCAGATATGAAGCAAGTTTGGTCCTGGACTTCCAGTGTTCCTGCTTGCCTAACCTGAGTCTTCAGAACAGGACCTATGCTGCCCCATGTAAAAATACTGATATCATGTCTTGCAGTTCTTTAAAAAAGTGGATGTTCTAGTGCACTTAACAGGAAGATTGGAACCCCTTAGTCAACATTCATTGAGTCTTAAGTGGGCTGGAAATCTGCCAGCAGAGATGAGAATGTTATTAAATGTTTGAAGCCCAGCTGCAAGACTGGTGGTACCATTGTATCAATTGCAGAGCAGAGCCAGATGTGGATTTAGGATATGTCTTGGCACAAACTGTCCTTAGTCATAGAGAAGCTTTAAAGGTAGTTTAGTTTTCCATTATGTCCTAAAAGTTTTGGGTCAGTGTTAGAGGAAAGAAGCCATTCCTGAGTTTCTTTCCCACTGTCACATAATGAGAAAGTGATCTCCTGTTTTCTGCAGTTACCTTAGATTTGGGGTAAATGATACCAAAGGAGTAAAAAAAAATGAATGAAAATAATTTCTCTTCCCTTAAACTTATTCTCCAAATCACAGACCTAAAAGGTATTGTTTTTGATAGCATTGAACTGTTGCCCAGCGAACTTCCACAGGCACATTTCTGATAGTGTGTGGTAGGTGAAACAAGAGCTGGAATGTGTTGCATACCTCCCATGGTTATTTTTACCGCGTGACAGTCTGCTATTTTGCAGCAGTGAATGGAAAGTTGGCATTCGACATCTGGGTATTAACAGGCAGCATTCATAGAGCACAGCAGCTCACCCACAGCTTGCTATTACTTCATAGCATTTGAAAGGCTCCCAAAATTATTTTGGTTTACTAGATTACACTACAGTGCATGCTGATGGACTGTGTTTACTACAAAAGGTGAAGAGTTTTAGTTGCTTTGAAGCTTTCATGTAGCCTGACAACATTAAATATGTGACAGCATAGGTCCCTACTTGATGATGGACACTGGCATGAGATACCAGGACTGGACTTCTTGTGCTCCTGGAGAAAACAAAACCACCAAGCTAAATCTTCAGTAAAGCGGCGTATCCCTTCCGTGCGTCTGTTCACATTGGATGAGGAGCTGCCCATCAGCTCCAAGGAGAGATAAATCATTGGTCTAGCAGGGCAGCCTTTTTGGCCATGTGGACCAGGCAGACAGCTTAACGCAGTAGATGCTGGATCCCCCCAAAAAAACACACATGGGAGACGTTTGTGGCACTTTGGCACTGTGGCAGCTCCTGTGGGTAAAGTGATGCAGGACAGTGGCCAAGGTGTACATCTGTCCCCTGTTCTTTTACTCAGTGCTACTCAGCTGTCAGCACATCCAGCTCCTAAGGTTTGCAAAATTCCCTTCAGGTTGTGGTATGTTTCAGTGTTGTGCACACTGGTGGTGAGCTGCAGCTGTGTCACCTCTAGGAGAAGGCTTTTCCATGGTGGTCCAGGGTAGAGGGAGAACCTCAGTGTCAATGATGGCAGGGGCAGGTCTGTGCTTTGGACCACAGGACATGAGCTCATTCCTGAAATAAGCACAGGCTTGCTGGTTGCTGTTGTCTTGCTGATGTGAGCAGGTGGTAAATATAAGCAAAAACTCCCTCCCTCCCAGCAGCTCCCCTCTCAGAGTGCTGCTGTTCTTCTATATATACAAAACCTTGGAAAATATTTTAAAGAAGTGTTGAACTGAAAGATGCCTGTGAGAGGGACTGCAGGACAAGCACAGCTTCCATCCAAGAAAAGCACTTAACCTGATGGATCCAAAAGAGATGCTGACTGTAAGCTTACACAAGACAGATGACCAGTGATGGAGGAAGAGAGATGATAACACCTCACTAAAGCAAAGGGTGCCTTGGTTGTGTGAGGCTCTCTGTTGTTCTACTCTGCTCAACCTATGTCTGCTTACTAAGTCCTAGGCAGAAGTCCTAATTTAGGTAAGAAGTAAATCCAAAATGGCATAAAACTTCTCCAAAGCTGGCAGAAATGTCCTTTTCTTCCGCTAGTGCAATTGAGTCTTTCCAGGTAAATACTCAGAACTGAATATTGTCAGAGAGGCTGGCCTAGGCCCTGAGAAGAAAGCCCTCACCAAGATGAATTTGATATGCAGGAAATGAAATCATACTAATGCACTATCTTATTAATAGACTACGAGTTCTTCACAGATCTCTGATGTTAGATGGGGTCTGCACTAAAGTGTCTTCTGATCGCAGCGTACAGCGAACACAGGCTTGTGGTTCAGCTGAGGTTCTCGTGGCAACTGAACTTTTAGCATTTTCTCTCCTCTCATGGTCCATTCTTTCATTTCTTTCTGATGACAAGGTTTGTTTCCTGCTTCTTCTTCCCAGGATAAAAACTTAGGATGTCTCAGGCTGGGAACTCTGGTTATAATTCAGTCTCTCTTGGGACTGTCACTAATAGTATTTGCATGACAGAGGGGGAGGGAGCACATAAGACAGATGTGAGTGCATGCCTTCAAAAGAAGAATCATCCGATGCCAGAATCAGCTGCTCAGACCTCCCCTAGTGCAGACAGTGCAAGCCAGGACCAGAGGTGCTATAAACCTCTCCTTAGCACAGTCTCATCAATTTCCCTTCAGTCTTAGCTTCCAGAGAGATTGCTGAAGCATACGCTGGTGCAGAGAACAGCGTGTCTTCCAAGTGCATGGTCCACATGAGCGTGAATGTTTTGCAGCTCCCACATTGATGCCAGCTGGAGAAAATTACGAGGAACATTGTTTATTCAACATTTTTGGTTATCACCTAGAATGCCAGAGGCATCTGTAGACTGGCCCTTGGTCTCCCTCCACATGCTGCCAGTATGACCAGTTGCTTTGGGTGAGCTCTCTAAGAGTGAAATAGCAAAAATGTCTCATTATAGCCAAGCAGTCTATCCAAATTCTGCTTGCCTTATGAGGGAAGATCAATCTTTCTGCACAGGAGATGCTGTTCGTCTACAGGCCCTCTGTCCGGTTCTCCACTAAGACTGGTCAGTATCAGTTCTCATCTGCTGAAGCTCCACAGATTCCAATTTTGGCAACCCATAAGGACTGTGGTTTCCAAAACACCACATCCTTCACCTCCCATAAAGCTTTTGCTGGTGTGCATTTCATATGTGCTACATTTCTTAGGAGAACAGACCAAAACAAAACCAGACAAAAAGCCTCAACAACAGGAAATCTCAAATTTTGAAAGGAACTCGGTCTGCAGTGTGATTAGAGAATTCCTTGGGACTTGCGGGATGATCTCAGAAAAGCATTGAGTTAAGAGCTGCTGGGTGGCAATGAGTTTGAGGTTTTTACATATGGTATATTTAGATGTAGCACTTAAAAAAAAACACACTTAAAAATAATAGAACTTATTACCTCAGTTCTAAAATTCAACCCATACTTAAAACAGCAGAATGACATACCAGTGCTCTAACAGCTGCCTAAATGCTGGTGTTCTGGGTTTAGGAGGAGCAATCTCCAAATCTTCCACAACTCCTAGGCATCTCTAGCTTATAATTATTTAATGATGCCTATGCATCTTAGAAAGTGGGCAAAAGGATTGGCTGTTCAATTTGAGGATAGACTCCATACACTTCAGCTGTGTGTGCTCTTCTCAAGTATGTGTACCAGATATGGACTTTGATAAAGACACTCATTTGCTTACTTTGGGAGCGATATATAAAAGAAATTCCAAAGCCTCATCTCTACATATCGAGGAATTTTCAGCTCAAGTGCTTCTGACACTTCATTCATGTCAGTATGGTATAGATTAAGAGATGTGTTCCTCAAGAAGGAAGAGACACAACATAGGCTTAATCTCTGGACAGAAGTAGGTTTTCAAGCACAACTTTTTTAGGAAAGCTAACATATTGTAAAGTAGCATCAGGTTCTAAATGGATTAAAACCTTTAATATAGTAGATCATATGTTACAGCCCCTTGCAAAAGGGGCAGTTTTCACCTGTGGGCCAAGTTCAGGAAGAAAAGTGCAATTTCAATCATTACAGACTTTCAATAACATGGATGTACTGCACAAGTCTGGGTTTCTGTTGTCACACTAAATGAGACCCAGTGACAAATTATCAAGTGCAAAACTTCAGAGCCTCCTTGGCTTTAACATTTCAAAGCTAAAAAATTTGTGTGACATTCAGTGTGATGGTATTTGCAAGATGGGGAAACCTTTTCATGATGCATGTATTTATCATATGTGTTGAATCACCACAGTCCCTCTTTGTGCAAAGCCATCTAAGATCTTCACAGTCTTTTAAGCCTAGTACAACTGACAGGGGTTTCCTGAAGCAGTAAATTGTGGTATAGTATAAAGAGCAGGAATTGTTGACTTAATTACATCTGAATTAAATCTTAGTCATGGGCCAAATGGGATTGTTGCCTGGAGTAAAACAAAAAGGACTTCTCCATTCCCTTCTTTGTTATGCTTGTCTTTCCCAGAGCTGGCTGGTTGGTTAGCTTTCCTTGCATGCCAGCCCTACCACAGGGCAGTCCTGGTGAACAGCTCCTTCCACATGGTTACTTCATATAGTGCTTGGTGGCTGGAGAAGATAAAATTGCAGACGTTCTGTGACAGAAAGACATGTTTGTGTGGAGGTGACATACACAGGCAAAATTTTGAAAGAGATTACCAACATGGAGTGTGTTTACAAAGAGAAGGCACAGAGTTAGGTAACATCCTAGCTTGATTTTATTGTGTTGGTGTTTTGCAGTGATAGTGTACTCTGTCTTCCTCTTAAATAAGAGGACTTTCCTCTTCCCCGCAAAGCCTTTTGTTATGAGCCATGTCGGTGTCTGGTAAGGGCAGAACATGCAGCGTACACACCCACTCACACACATGCTTGCAGAGCCCAGGAGAATCCCACTGCAGTTCTGGTCCTTGCTAGCTCCCTTCTCCCAAAGGCCCAAGTTCATCCTATATAACTGCAGGAGTTCAAATAAGTCACCTACATTTAGAGCATCACCTCCCTGCAGTCAGAAAGGAAAGAGCATCACCTCCATGGCTTGCCTAAGCCCATCGCTCTCACTTGAGTACAGGTCCCCTCAGTTATTGCCTGAAGCACAGTGGGTGGAATCTAAGCCGCAACGTGACTTCCTGCACAGACTCTCCATTGGGCCTCTGGGCGTTACTGTGATGCAAATAGTCATTAATAACCATTAAGTATGTATATGATGCATCATGTGTTTTTTACCTGCGCTGCCATTCTTGCTAGTACTCACATCTTACACGTATTTCTGCAGTGCTGGGCTAGCTCTGAGTGGGTAGGGGTACAGTTAGAGGAGGAGCAAGGTGTAGTGTCTGGAGCCACCCAGTGGGCATTTCAAGTCTCAGACTATTTTTTTAAAAAAATCTGCAGTCTGAAAAGCCTGTCACCTTCCCTATAGGGTTTTTAAACTGCTGAAATATATGAGTTCTGAGGCAAAAAAAATAATGCAAATCCTTGCCGGTGGTCCACAGGAGGTGAAGAAAGACTGGGTGTGCAATCAGGAATCCTGACTGATAGAAAAGGGACCACTGTAACAGATTTTATTGAGAAGTTGTAGTTGAAGAAAAAATAAAAGTCCCAAGGAGGCATGTTAAGGAAAGGAGAATAGTCTGTCACATATCATGCTGTCACTATAGAAAAGCAAATCAGCAGCAGCAGCAGGGAACCTCAGTGTGTTGGAAAATGCTTGTAGCCATCCAACAATATAGCGCATGAATGATATGGCCAAATCAACAACGGAGGACATTCAGAGCATTCAGATCAACATGTTACAAATGTAAAACATGTTCATAGCCATGTACAAATATGGGCTTTGTAGGATAAAGTGATATATGACTCTATAGTGTAAGACACAGAGAAATCAGGTCCCTGTGCCAGATTGCTATAAAAACTCAAACTAGAAAACTGACTTGGTGTGACAGATGTGCAGAGGGGTAACAAACTGGGGGAGAGAGAGGGAGTAATAAGTGGAGACAGTGGGAGAAATTAAACAATGAATGCACATAGATTAAAGCCATTTCAAAGTCAGACTTATATGGCATCTGCTGTGACCTGTTGTTGCTACAGGTGAAAAAGGACTCAACAGTAATGTCAAGAGCACATTACTGTTATATATTGCAAAACCAATAACATTAAAGGTGAGTTCAAGGCCAGATAAAGCAGAGCCTTACCACAGATTCCTATCTAACTAACACCCAGAACTCCAATTAGGACTCAGCAAGGTCAAGCAACTGGAATGGCTTATGACCTTAAAGTGACACTAATGGCCTCCAAAGAATATTTGGAGGAGGAGGTGATTCCAGTTTAGAAGGCGTCAGAGTCAGACTTGGACGATGTCCATGCTTCTCCTTAGAAGTCCTTCAACAGCTGAAGACTACCTAATATACAAGGTATCATAGTTGTGAGATGGTGGAAACTGGTATATCATAGAATCATAGAATCTTTGGGGTTAGGAGAGACCTTAAAAATCCTCAGGTTCCAACCCCCTGCAATGAGCACGGACACCTCCCACTAGACCAGGTTGCTCAAAGCCTCATCCATCCTGGCCTTGAACACCTCCAGGGATGGGGCGTCCACAGCTTCTCTGGGCAACCTGTTCCAGTGCCCCACCACCCTCAGAGGAAAAAAAATTTCCTAATATCTCATCTAAATCTATGCTCTTTCAGTTGAAAGCTATTACCCCTTACCCTATCACTACATGGCCTTGTAAAAAGTTCCTCTCCAGCTTTCTTGTAGGCCGCTTTTGTGTACTGGAAGGCCACAACAAGAGCCAAGAGCCCTCTCCAGTCTGAACAAGCCCAACTCTCTCAGCCTGTCCTCAGAAGGAAGGTGCTCCAGCCCTCTAATCCTTTGTGTCCCTCATCTGGACCCACTCAAACAGGTCTGTGTCCTCCCAGTGCTGAGGACGCCAGAGCTGGATGCAGCACTGCAGGTGGGGGTCTCACAAGAGCAGAGTAGAGGGGGAGAATCACCTCACTTGACCTGCTGCTAATGCTTCTTTTGATGCAGCCCAGGGCATGGTTGGCTTTCTGGGCTGCAAGTGCACACTGCCGGCTCATGTTCAGCTTCTCATCAACCAACACCCCCAAGTCCTTCTCCTCAGGGCTGCTCTCAATCCATTCTCCTCCCAGCCTGTATTTGTGCTTGGGATTACCCTGACACACATGCCAGGCCTTGCACTTGGCCTTGTTGAACTTCATGAGGTTTGCATGGGTCCACCTCTCAAGCCTGTCCAGGCCTCTGGATGGCATCCCTTCCCTCCAGCATGTCGATTGCACCACACAGCTTGGTGCCATTGGCAAACTTGTTGAGGGTGCACTCGAGCCCACTATCTATGTCCCCCACAAAGATGTTAAACAACACCAGTGTTTGTGGCCTCCTCTGGACCCACTCCAACAGGTCCATGTCCTTTCTGTGGTGAGGACCCCAGAGCTGGATGCAGCACTGCAGGGGGGATCTCATGAGAGCAGAGTAGAAGGGGAGAATCACCTCCCTGGACCTGCTGGTCACACTGCTTTTGATGCAGCCCAGGATATGATTGGCTTTCTGGGCTGTGAGTGCACACTGCACTTTCTCTACTGGAAAATATATTGAAATAAAAACGTTTAAAAATAATCTAATCTCTAGGCAACAACAGCCCCTCAGTGTGATAGTCTGAAGTCAGAAACTGGAGTGAGACATGGGGATCAGATCTTTGCATCCTGTGTCCCTCTAGACAGTGTTAAGAGGTGTATAGTGTGTCCCTGGGCATTGCCTCAAGGGGAGAAACTGGCCGTGGCAGGATGAAGCCCAGGACTACCCCTGGGTTAAACTCTTACCTCCACCACTAATTTATTGCATGAATTGAAGCAAAGTATTTCAACAGTTTTTCAGCATCTCTTATTCCAGTGTTCATTTGTGTAATTATTTTTTCCACAATTTTAGCATGATAAGAGCTGAACCCTTCAGTACAGGAATTGCTTCTCACTGTACAGAAGGGACCCCACTGGTGCCACTTCAATATCCTGACTGGATTTTCATTCTTTAGAATTCTTCAGGTTCTTCTCTCATTTTCCAGCAGGAAGACAAATGTGAAATAGATGCTTATTAATGTAAATGGTCCATGCTTCTAGAGAAAGCAGGAAAGAACAACCCTTCACTGAGCAAAGTGATTCACACTGTGGCTGGACTTGTGCTTCTTGCTAAGACTGGCTCTTGGTTGTCACGCAATTCTTATGATGTGAAAACAGAAAAGCAACATAGTATTTGGGTGGTTTGTGCAAGTTATGGTGTGAAACTTATGCTTTAACCGTCTAACAGGCAAAAGACAGAGACAGGCAAGGTCAAAATGTTCAGCAGCATCTACCTGGTGTAGGCTCTTGTGCTGACAAAGCACAAAATCCTTCAGCTAGCTCTGAACCTTTGTGTTGATTGCACTGCAGCTGTTGCAAGATGGGGCAGCTCTGTAAATACTCAGGGGGTTGACTGTGCACTCCCACGGCTGCTGGTTATGTCTAAACTAGCTCAAGTACTGCATAGTACTGAAACTGGCTCAGATTATTACATGGCAGCATGATCACATCCAAATCAGAGGGCTAGCTTCAGCCCCAGCGGTTGTGGTGGTTTTCACTCGTCTACACATAGCTGAAGCAGGGCAGTCACAAGCTGCAGGATGGTCCCCTTATCTGGCTATCTTGAGCTGCTAAGTTGCTGCAGCCTCACTCGTATCAGTGCTCAAACAGAGCAAGCTCTAGGTGGGTAGGGGATATCCGTCCGTGCTGAGATCATACTTTGGTGGTGCTGAAGACGTGGCTTGAGGTGCCTACAAAGTGACACAGCTGCATAATTAAATGAGTAGCTTTTGTTGATAATTCCTGGGGGTGTTTTATTTTTTAATTCAGCTGTCAAAATCCAATTCCCAAATGATTTGTTCATCTATTTAATGTGCTGGTATTTTTCTTACCCTTGCCCATTAACCACTGGGCTTGTTTTATTTATGTCTGAAATAGCTTCTTTTAGTCATTCATGTGAAGATGAAAAATCTGCAGCCTACTAAATCCACAGTACTGCTGGACTGGATTACTGAAAATGGCAAATGCATTTAGTGGTTTTCCATGCAAACAGATGAAACATTGATTTTGTGTGTGTGTGTGTGTGGCTTCTGTTTCTTCTGCTGTCACTCTCTGTATGCAGTGATCCAGGGATTCTGGATCCCCAGGTGGGGTCCACCACCCCACAGATGCTATGCAGAGTGATACACATTCTTTGCTGCAAAGACTTTATGGTGTAAGCCAATGAGGGATGCAAACAGTAGAAAAGGAAGTGGGGAGCAAAAGCATGGACTAGAGCCTAGGTTTTCCAAGATTGGGTGACCTGCCGTGTAGGTAAGTCAAGTCTGTTACCAACTGGTGGAATCAAATCCCAAGATAGATCTTTAACACCAGAAGAAATTCATGTTCTCTGCAAACAAATACCAGAGAAGGCAATTCTAGCACAGACCTTGTCATCTTTGATGGTAGCCCAGGGAAATTGCCCTAAATGGTGGAGTTACAACTGGGTTATTTAAAGGACATTTCATTTGTAGGAGCCCATCTGGGAAACATGAGCTTGCCTACAGAATCTTAACTGCATAAAATGTGAATAAAACAGATATTCCTAGTAAATATGGGTTACTGATGACCAGTAAGATTTGAGTGTGCATGTGAAGGGCAGTGTGTAACACGCTAGCCAAAGTAGTGCCCAGAGAAAACAACCTTTAATTAAGTCTTGGAGCCCCAAGTCTTGCATGACAAGTTTTCTATTCAGTTTTACTTTTGTGCATATTATTTTTTTAATGTATTTAGAAAATTGCAAATACAGTTTCCTTGTGTGAGTCCCTCTTTATCCTGCTTTACACTCTTTAAGAATACTTATTAATCAGGACAGTGAATTTCATATAAGTGATCCTCACAAGAACCCACATTGCAATCAGGAAATGGGCTATCAGCCTGGTGTCCACTGAGGTGTTTTTCTTTAGGTCCATCAGATAAAGGGACAGTGATAGTGTTTTCCTGTGCGGGTGGTGCAGCACTGGCACAGGTTGCCCAGAGAAGCTGTGGATGCCCCATCCCTGGAGGGGTTCAAGGCCAGGCTGGATGAGCCTTTGAGCAACCTGTTCTAGTTGGAGATGTCCTGTGGCAGGGGGTTGGAACTTGATGATAAGGTCCCTTTCAACCCAAACCATTCTGTGATTCTATGACTTTATAACAACCCAGATAAGGTTTTTAAGACTTTTGGTTGATGCTAAACCTCTCATTTCCAAAAGAATAGAGGGACAAAATGGAATACTAGTAAATCGCAGCAAAAAAAATAAGGCTTTTCTGGCCTATCAAATAATCTCTGAGCTTTGTGAGCTTTTCCACACCTGGAATAGGTTCAGAAAGGCAGAAGGCTCCTAAATTTAGAAGTACATTTCAGGCAGCAGCTGCTGCAAAGAAGCAGTGTGTCACCAGCAGAGCTGGACTTGTAAGCCTTGTCTTGCTAGCAGCATCCAGATTGGGAAACCAGAGAACCCAGTTCACCCTCCAAATGCCATTCCAGACAGGTGGCATGGGCCAACCATTGATCTGGCCCCACGAGGACAATCAAGCCCACTGTTCACAAGTTACTTCCAAGAGCTTAAGATATCACTCTGACCCCGGGAAGGGGATGGTTCATGTCTGTTACACTGGCATCCCAGTTTTGATGCCATAGGATTTTCAGCTAAGACAATGTCCTGGGTCCAGCAGGGATAGGGTTAATTCCTCACAGAAGCTGGGAGGGATATTCGATACCATGCTGACATCATGCCTGGGATATAATGGGGAGCTAGCCGGGAGAGGGGCTCTCTGTTGTGAAGCTCTTGGTGGTGAGGTTTGCACTGTATCAGTGTTTTCATTGTATTCTATATCTTGTCTTATTATTNTCATAACAGCATTCTGACTTTAGGAGAGGTTGCAGCAGGAGAAAACAATGGAGCTGCCACAGGCTTTGCACGTGTACCATGTTTATGTCCCAAAACATGCGAGGGGAATGCCTCATGCCTTTGAGCCCTTTCTCCATCGGGATTGCTTTTTAAAGAAAGCTGTGGTGTCCGGGAGCAGGGTCCAGCATGAGATAACTGCAGGGTGTCACTGTGCCAAGAACGTGGTGATCCTCAGCTCCGTTTTCTTCAAGTGCAATAACTGGACTTTCAGTTAGGCACAACCTGTAATATTCTGCCACCTGCCAAAGGCTGTAAGTACCCACCAAGTCAGATATAACTTGTTATGTCACGTGTATGACCACTGAAAGTCCAGTTTTAAGGCTATGGGTAACATTAAGTCATCTTTCAGGCAGGCAGCAGTGGCCAACACTCCCTTATATCATCTTTCGGGCAGGTAATTTCAGGAGCAACCACCTTACAGACAAAAAAGCCATGTACTTTTCTGCTCTGCGCTTTTTAACATCAGCTTCACAAATGCAGGTTATCAATCATATTGAAATTATGTCACAGAAAAATCCTGTTTTCCTGTTGAGGCTATAAGGGAAATTCTTCCATGGTTGTGTAGCATCAAGTGTCAGGTAAAGGGTCCAGCTTGGTCTGGACAGCAGTCCCTGAAAATCATATAAATTTTCTGGAAGGATGGTTTGAAAATGGGTTCCAGTAATAGAAGTCCGCTTCACACCAGGGTTCTGATAACTTGTTTTTTCTTAATTAGATTTTTTTTTCTCAATGTTGGTAGTACCTAGTTTCTACTCAGAGAATTTCAATTATCAGTGATTGGTATAGTCAAAAGGACACCACCTGAGGCAATGCAAAACCCCAGGTGTAACAGAGAAACAGTGCTGTTTTAGCACTGGTTTGCTAAATGCTTTCACCTAAAACTCACAGAGCATGAACAGAGAATATTATCAAACCCCTACAGTTCAGAGCAATGTCCACCATGTAAGAGTTGTCCAAAATTCCCCACACACAAAGAGGGCTTGCTCTCTCATATCACTGTGTTGTTTTCCTAGCAGAAGAGACATGAAAGCCAAACAAATCCCTATTGTAACTGATACAAGAGAGAAAGAACTTGAGAACAAAACTCAAACTGAGAAATGCCTTTCCCTTCATCCATGCCTCAACTTTTACCCGTCTTAGGATTGAGAATGTAATAGCTGACAAATGCTTTGATATCTGCAAGCAAGAAGCAACATACTTGAGAGCCACCTACTGATGTCCTGGCTCATGGTACCCAAGTCTGCCAGGGATTCCAGGACCAAACACATTTCTTGCCTGAAATGTAGGTTGCCAAACACTACTTTTTTGAAGACCATTGTTGAACAGCATTTTGTAGGCACTCATTTCCCACTTCAAGCATTTCAAAGAAGAAAGAAGACCAGAATATCCATGCTGTGTCCCTCTGGAATGGAGGACTGTGGTTCTCAGGTATTGTAAACACATGCCTAAATACAGCATGTGACAAATTAAGATATTTGATGGACAGGATGGATCTTAAGATGGCTCCTCTGTGTAGACAGGCAAGCACCATCAGGCCCCTCCGGGCACCAGGTTTGCTTTATGTGGTACAGGAGTGCTGCTGGGTTTTCCCAACTAAATCACAAACTTGATTGCTTCAGCAAAGCCCTTCTAGACTTGCCTCGTTGCAAAGGAGATAATATGGCTTTTCTTTTGGAAGATTACCGTATCAACAGTGTCCTTGTAAAGGAATGGATGTGAAACAAAAAGCCTGAAGCAAAGTAGTGTGTCTGATATTACCCTTATTCCCAGTACTTATTTTGTCATCTGTAGTGTCTGTAGGGGGTGACCGCAAAATTGCCTGTCCTGAAAATGTCTTTTTTCTCATTAACAGCAGTGGTATTTAATAATTTCACAGCTTCATTAAGTGACTTGTCCTAATGCTTACTGCATCAGTACAAACTGAAAAAATCGTACCAGCATCTTGAATAAGATGAGGGATGTATTGATATTTTTTCCATCCTAGCGTCCCCTACTGAGCCACCTCATCTCCCAAAGGAGAAGACATTTGAAAAACCTGATGCAGTGACCCAGCATTTCTGAAAGGTGATTCTTTCTTCATTAATCTTTGCTTTTCATGCTGCTGAGCTGGAAAGGATTCAGTGCAATAGAAGAAAGAAATAATGATAGCTGGTGTCGCATTAGGAAAGAGGTAGATCGTGTTTAGTAATCTCTGGCTGAACTCCTTGTCATTGTATTAGATATATGCAGACCATAAATGACTATGCACAAACAAAGCTGAAAATGGGTTGTAAGCAGGCTTTTTACTCCTTTTTCTAAACACAAATTACCTTCTTTCAAAGAATAATCATTAAGGAAGCGACATGTACTGTGGAGATCTGAGATTTTTAGTTCAAGAATGCTTGGAAATACATGAAAATTTGTCGTGGTTGACACAAAAATTGTATAAGGACATTCTCAGGAGCTGTAGTAGCCAGTAATACACTAATTTTGCCCCTAGGTGTTTGGGGCAAATTAGCCCTTTCACAAATCTATCTTGGATTAATCTGATTTTTTGATAACAGAAGCTTTTCCTGATAGTAGCTAGATAGTAAAACAGGACACAGAACATCTTGGTTTTACCTAAATTTCCTGGTTTATGTATTACTGGTGAGAAGTTCATGCTGGTATACATACTGAGAACAATTTGTAGAGCTGCATATTCAGAAGGAATGATTATTTTCATCTGAACAAATGTATTTTGGACATGATCCAATATTATGTAACTCTTTGAAGGATCTTTGCTTCACAGGAAAGTGTCTTTAAAACAAATAATAGTGTTTTGTGTCTACCATGGGAGGAATGCTAACTGGGAAATAGCCCAGAGTGTACAAAGTGTGTTAATGTGTCTCCGTTTGCCCCTGGGATGCTGAATCATGTTTTTTGGTAAGACTGTGCTGACTGTTCATAATAAGAGGTTTGAAAAATCTGTTTTCTCCAGCTTTTCCTGGAGAATGGAAGTCCAGGTTTTGCTGGATTAATATTTACCTTTAATAAAGAGCTGAGAAACCTTTGCAGGCAGCAAAGAGAGCTTCCCAAGGAGAACCAAAGTGAAGTGATGAATCAACACCTTTAAAAATCACCAAAAGCATTCCAGCAGCTCCCATTGCTGCTTTTTTTATAACTAGTTGCTCTGCAGTGGTTAGCTGCACTTCTGCTTTTCAAAGCCAGGCTGATTTCATGCAGTGGATATTGGTTGCAAGATGTCTGAAATACTGCCTAAGGAGCATGCACCAGTTATTCATTTGCAGATAAATTATTCACTGACCCTCCTCTCTCCCCATCAGCCATCATATGAGAGGAAGGGGAAGGAACAGAGAGGCATTCCCTTCTTTGCTGCAGTTGGGTGGATTTAGCTTCTTGTTGGCAGGGTGAATTCTTAGGATTTATAGCTCTCAGGGCCATTAAAGTTGCGCAGTTTTTAACAATTCCTGCAACTTTCTCTCTCCTAATTGCTGTTCATACCATCTTTTCCTCTCCTGACAAGCCTCTAGTTTATGTTTTAGTTCATTGTTATATTCTTAAGGGTTTGATAGCTTCTTCAACACTGCAATTCAAAGGGCTCGTGGGAAGCAGCTGTTTTTTGTAGATTTCTCTCCTCTCACATCCCAGTAAGGCGACCTACTTCACAGGCAGCCTCTAAGCAGCTGTGTCTGCAGGCAGTATTTGGGTTCCAGCAATCCTCTTTCACCCCCGAAAAAAACCCTTTTTATCTCTGAACAGCAATGTGGTGCGGTTCCACAGCAAAACCCTCCTTTCCCTCCACATCTCCTCACCTCTCCACGCCTGTCACTGGTGGTGTCTCACAAGTGGAGTCCATCTCCCAGTGTGCAATAAGCCAACACCCACAAAGAGGTGAGATATTGGTTATTGCCTGTCTGCACAGAGATGGGTGCTGGGTGGTAATTCCACAAAGGTGGCACACATGATTTCAGTAACGTTGTGTGTTTATACAGCTCAAAATGGTAGTGACACATCCTTCTGACTATATTTGGCTAGTTTCTATCTCTTCTTAACTGCAGTTGGTTGGTTCTTTTCTCACTTTGATACAAAAACAGTGTTCCTTAAATTTACTATGCGTGCTCGGTGATTGAAGTCCTTAATTCAAGCACGGTCAGCCAGACACTTGTAGGTGTGTTTTTTAGTATTATATTTATGTTAAAATGATGACAGGTCACTTTTGGTCAGCGGTCATCACTAACCTGACGGTAGCCTGACTACTCCACACATACTGATTATTTTCCAGGATGTTCCCATCTTCAAGGGTAAATTTAAAAAACCTTAGGTCATTAAACATATTTTTTCAACAATTTCAAGGACAGTCTTCCTAATCTACACAGAGAGTATGTATTTGTTATGTTATCTCACTTTCAACAGTGTGGTCCTGCTTGTCCCTCTGTTTCCCCCTGCTCACTTCTCACTGGTGCTACAGGCAGGGATGCTCTTGCCCTCTGCAGCAGAGCAGGCACCAGGGAGTGCAAGAAGGTTTTCCAGGCTTTAGTGCTAGCCTTGCTGCCTCCTTTCATCCCAGGGTATCCCAAAGGGAGGGATTTGCAAACCTAGCCCCATGTGTTTTACTCGGCAGCATTGCAGACCCTTGTATGTGCTGGCCATATTGTTTGTGCTTGCTCAGCAGAGACCATGATGGGCTTCAGGCATAGCCCAGCCTGTGTGACCACAGCTGGAGAGGGCTGGACTGCACAGGTCGATGCTATTCATCCAGAAAATATGGTTCACAGGAGGTATGGGAGTGATTCTTTAATTCCAGAAGGAATCAGATGTCAAATTGCACCTTCTGTTTCAGCACAGGTTTCTTCCCCGTCTCTTACTACTTCTGCTCCCCACTCCCCTCTTTCTCCTCATTATCCTCCAAGGGACACGATTTTTTAATTAGGTGGGAGGGCAGATTTGCAGAAGAGAGGGAAAGTCTTTGTTCTCCATGTCCCAAATTGATTAGCATTCTTGTAGCTTCACTGTTTGCTTATCTGAAAAGAAGCTGTGGTTTGACTGAGGGAAGAATAGCTTTTGAATTTTAATTTTCTCCTAAGCAAAAGCTTCTGAGATACCCTAATTATACTGGAAAAGATTCTGGGACTCACTCACCATTCTGATTTTCTCGTTTAACTAGTAACATCCCCTGACAGGTCCAGTAGAAGAAACTCTTACAAGAAGAGCAAGTCATTAAAGACCTCTGCCTATTAAAAAAAAAATCATAATAATCTTAATCCACCTTGCACAGGGAAGCAAATCTTTGGAACATGAACTTGTCTTTTCAGCTAACTATGCAAAAAAGATGAAGTTCACAAACTGTACACCAGAGTGATTAGTCCATGGCAAGACCCTCCAAGATGCAAAGGTTAGAGAGCCTCTAGGATGACCATGAGTTCACAAAGTCTGTGACTTATTAATTGAAAAGCAAAGTAAAAAGAATGGACTTGGGGTAGGCAGAGTTCAGTAAACTCAAGAGAATTCATAACTGAAAACTTATATGGATAGAGGAGTTATATAGGGTGAGCAACAATAGAAGCACAAACTGGCCCAGAGGAGTAAGAGGTGTAGTAAGAGACTCAGTGTACTTTTCTTTGGCTTTAAGCAAAGAAGAAAGCTCACAGAAGGTGGAAAACATTTCAAATCACTAATCATAGCTTGAATAGAGTTGCAAAAGCACATGAGGGCAAAAAACAAAAAGGCAAAGTCATGACACATCCTGTACTGTCATAGGAAATTATTCTGTGGCAGCATTACTGGTAAAGAGAAAGGAAAGGAAAATGCTGATATCCTGTTCCATGGAGAGGAAAGACAACAGATGACACTGAGATAAGAGCCTTTTTTTTTGTCCTTCAGTCTTCGCGGGAAAGGTTTCTTGCAATCAGATGGCAAATTCAGTTTGCCACACAAGGTGCATATCTGGAGCAGAATTAGGAAAAACAAGTTAGAGACTAATCAACCATTTTCAGATGCCCTGAATGTCGTGAGAGCTGTCCTCAAACTGGAGAACTGGCTGAAGCAGTCTCAGAGCCTTCTCTCTTTGAGATCTCGAAATAGGCTGTTCATAGGAAGAGAAAATGTCACGCTTAGCTTTAGCAATGGGACAGGGGAGAGAGCACTTAGGGAACAGCAACTGAACTTCAGTCTTTGGAGAAGTACTTGTGGTTGTCTAGAAGAAAATACAGTGAATTATAAGTAACTCAAATTTATCAAATAGGGCCTGTCAAGATACACATGCTTCTTTGGCAGGCAGCTAGCAGACCTTATGGCTCTGGGCTGCTTGAGGATGCCAATTATTTTGACAGTAAGGAGACTTTGATACTTTTATAATCAAGTAGTAGAAATACGGTTTGGGCAAAACTTCTGTAAGGCAGAAACAATACTGGCAAAAAACTACTTAATCAAAATTGAGAGAAAAAGTTTTGATGGACTCTCTGCTGGATCTGAAACCATTTGATCTTCTCATTAACATTTTTGATGATAAGAAGGTATATGAGTAGAGGATCTACTCATTAAACTTGAAGACAACATCAAACTTTGGGGCAAACAGTGAAGAACAGTATGATGATTAAAAATCAGAGATGGTCTTTAAAATGCAATAGAAGACAAGTGCAAAATTTTGCCTTTAGGTGGGCATAACCAACTGTGCAGTCAGGGTGGGCTGTGGCTGTCAGCCCAGGTCTCTCGAAAGCATGTAGGAATTAGAGTGAATAAGTAGCTGGATGTGACTCAAGGATTTTGGGCTGCAAAGACAGATTGGTACGTAGAGAATGAGAGATAAAAGAAACCTTCTCTGCTGATCATTAATAAGGCATCTGGATTAATGCAGTTGGAGTGCTGCACTGGAAGAACAATGTGGACTGACAGAAAATCAGGAGGGGGTAGATGGAGGTTGGGGTGCATGGTTTACAAGAAAGGACTGCTCAGTCTAATGCAGAGAGTAGGTCTTCCAATATTTCATTAGATGTTGCAACGGAAAGAAATAATGCATTCTTTGTGTTCACAGTAGAAGGGACAATAACTACTGAGATTAAGCGTTGGCGATGAAAAGTCATTAGGGAAATCCTTCCGGCAATCAGGATAGTGAAGCACTGGGGAGGCCATGGAGTCTTCATCATTTCAGGTCTCTGAAATGAGATCAGAGACATGGTCATAAGGAGCAGTGCTGGTTCAGCCTGCTCAGTCTGCCATCAAGGACCTGCCCAGACACCTTCTCCCAAGCCAGTGGGGCTCTGCACTTGGATCCAGCCCTCTCCCAGACTTTGCTCGCTGTTTCTGATCACAAAGGTGTACAACCTGCAAGAGAAAACTAACATTAGGGAAAAGAAAGGTAAACAGGGACGTGATGTTTGCAGCTAGTTTGCAAATATCTCTCAAGATGAGGCAAGTAATTCCAAAGGTGAGAGAAGTTGTATTAAAATCGTGGAAGACCAGACGTTTAACAAAGGTCAAGCACTCTTCCCCAAAAACTTTTCCAAGAATGAGCACAGTGAAGCAATGAAGTTGGTTGTGGCTTGCCACAGGGAGATCTCCGCTCCCAGACACTTTTAGGAAGGGACTTAACAGGGGTTTGATGGGGCACTTGAGGTAAGGGGAACATCTGCAATTTTCTATATTTCTGTAATTCTCTTGGAGAATGGAAGTGTTAAGCATATATGGAAATGAAACAGAGAAGTGAGAGCAGGAACTGCTTTTTACCAGAGCAAATGACAGACTGTGAAACTCAAACCAGGAAATTAAAAATGTGGGGACAGGGGAACCCATATCTTTTGCATTATAAACAATCAGCTTGTTGCACTTGTTGATCCATTACAGTGGCGTATTTTGCAAAACTCAAGGCAGGGTCTCCTGGGATTTACACAGTAAATTAGTGCTTAGGAAAAGGTGTCAACTCTTACACTATGGGACAAAGCCAACTTCTTGCATTTCAGGTAAGGAAGAAACTTTCCTACGTGAAAGTCAACTCTGAATTTTTGGTACATTTCCATGAAATATCTGGAAACAGACACCACCAGGCACAGAACTGGTTGGACTACCAGTGCAAGCTAGCCTGCCAGCTCCTGGTACAACTGCTTGAAATCATGATGGAGTTTTCTTTCCATTCCCCCTCCGCTTGGTAACTGGCAAAATATTTCTGTGTTGGAGTCACTTCTTTCAGAGTTCTTATTTGAAGACATAAATAAATCTGCTGTTTTGCTTTCAGAGCTCCAGTTTTGTTCTCCAAATAATTTCACATTGTTTCATTAGTCTGAAAGAGTCTGTAGATTTTCACCATTTGTCATTAGAGTCAGAATAGACATCTGTGAAGAGGAACAGAAGGCATAAATTTTAGACTGTGGACCCTAGGGGGAAGGATGATGAAAAGCTGAAGCTATAAATGAAATTGTAGCATAAAGTGATGAGTTCAATGGATCAAAACTCAAAATTTCCATCTTACAGAAAATTACAAGACTTTGGAATTTCAACTTGTCTCAAATACAGGTGAAAAATAAGTTTATCAAAAATGTTGTGAAAGAGAGGGTTTAATATTATTTGTCTGACCTCCTTGCAACGTTTATTTTGATAAGACTGAAACATTATAAACATTGCCACTTTAACACTCTTATCTGTTCATAGTTCAAATGGTAACGTAAAAAGCAGATGTTTTCTCTTCACGGAAACAAAATATTGCAATAATCTCCTGTCAGTTTGTCACAAAATGGATACATTCCCAAAAACATTTTATTAAATCCATGTTTTCCAAAGGAATAATACTTCCTGGAGAAATCATCAACCACATGCCAACATTTTCTAGTGGCCTTTAAACCCCACAAATGTCAAAATGGTATATACTTCTGAACAAAAACAGAAAAATAATGTACAATCAGGGAGATATAAAGCCATTTCCAGAGTGAAACGGAACAACTGCTTAATACTGCATAGAAATGCTGCATAATTGCTTAAGAACTATTTATCACCTTGTATCTGTGAAGAGAGTAAAACAGATCTATTTTCTGTCCTAGCGATTGCACCATACATATGGGTTTTACGAGTATTGCCCTTCCCTTAGGTAGTTCATTATGGCTCTTCATTTCACATCTTCCAGATTTCTGCTGAGAAATGCCAAGAGCATTTTCCAGTCTGTGCTATTGACACGGCATGCTAAACATCCAAGGCAATAGGGAATTTATTAAGCTATTTTCTGAACCTATATGGCTTCGCTAATCTTGTCGTAGGCCAATCGCTGGTTGGTTCCTTTGTCCTGCTTTGCTGATGCCCTGTGGCATCCCCTCAGCTTCGACTGGTGTGCTCAGTGCTGTATGTACACGTGCCACTGGGTGGTCCTGCCCAGGTGCTTTTGTCCTTGGCATGGACAGGATGGGCACCCTGCCAAAAAGGACCCAGGAGGGGTCGGTGCTGGAAGCTAGAAGGGGACCCCAACCCTCTGCCTGCTGCTGCTGGTCCCTGCAGCCAGGGACCAAGATGCTTCTTAGCTGGTCTGTTACCTTTCCTTTTAGCAGTGGTGTAGCTGTGATCAATCCCGCTGTGCAGTGCGGAGGACGTGGCAATGCCTTCTCTGCTTCTCTTCCTTCTGGGCCTTTGTCATCTTCTCACAAAGCTACCTTCCAAGTCCCAAAACACATATTTGGCATTCCTGACTTTGTGCTGCAATAGCATCGTGGTCTCCAGCAGTGCTGCCAGGGTAGGACTGCTCAGGAACCACTCAAGCATCACAAGGTGTTGTAGTTTTATCATGGTAGGCAGCAAAACAGTACAATACCGTTATGCTCACCCTCCCTCTCACCCCACCCAGGGATGGTGGAAAGAATTAGAGAGGTGAAGGGAAAAGAGACTTGTGAGTTGGGAGAAGAACAATTTAATAACTAAACTACAATAAAATTGAAAATAATAATAATTATAATAAGAATAGCAATATGTACAAATGAGTGATGCACAGTAGAACTGCTCTCCACCCTATGACCAAGGCTCAGCCCATTCCTGGCTAACAATCCTGAAGCAGGGAGAATCCTGAAACAGCAGTCCCAGAATGGAGAAGAGCCCGAGTGTCTGAGAGACTAAGACAAACCTGAGAGACGGGCGACCCAGAGAGAGACAACCCAGAAAAAGAGAGAGAACTCTGGACAGAGCCTCATCTCTATACTGAGCATGACCTGCATGATATGGAATAGACCTTTGGCCAGTCTGGGTCTCAGTCCTAAACCTGAAGTTGAGTCCTAGGCTAGTCACTGGGGCTGTTTTCCCTCCCAGCTTCTCCTGCCCCTGCAGACACTGGCACAGTAGAGAAGCTGAAAAGTTCTTGACTGTCCTGGCAGCAACTATAACCATCAGCATGTGATCAGCCTTCTCCTCAGCACAAATTCACAACAGAGCCTCATAATAGCTGTTGTGAAGAAAGTTAACTCTGTCTCAGCTGAAACCAGGAGATAAGGCTTCCTGCCTCCAGAGAAGTCTTCACTGCGCTTGTGTTAAGTAATGACTTCTGCTCCCTGCTCTGTCCTATCCTGAGAGTAAATTTATGCAGAGAACTGTTCTCCTACTGTGCTTCATGTTAAGTGTGAGCTAAAGCGGTGCAAGAACACGTGGTGTCCTGAACATGGACAGAGGAGATGCAGATTTTCAGGGCTGCCAGGCAGATGTATCCCAGAGTCTGCATGCCAACAGGAAAACCAGGAATGAGGTTTCTGTGAGGGGTGCTGGGTGTTTATGGCAGTGCGATGGTGCCTGCCTTCTCTAGAGGCTCCTGTGACCTAAATGCTCCCAGGTCACCTTTTCTAAGAGGACACCTGTCTGCCTCCCCTTCCCATGTCTTTATTTCTGCATAGAGGCCTTCTGCCTAAACACCCTCCACCAGCTGCTCAGTTGAGAAGAGCACAGTCCTAGATTTGTGCTCCCAAGCACAAATACAGGCTGGGAGAAGAATGGATTGAGGGCAGCCCTGAGGAGAGGACCTGGGGGCATTGGCTGATGAGAAGCTCAACATGACCCAGCAATGTGTGCTGGCAGCCCAGAAAGCCAGCTGTGTCCTGGGCTGCATCACCAGCAGAGTGACCAGCAGGTCAAGGGAGGGGATTCTCCCCCTCTGCTCTAGTGAGACCCCCCCCCTGCAGTGCTACATCCATCTGTGGGGTCCTCAGCACAGGAAGGACATGGACCTTTGTGGGCAGAGGAGGCCGCAGAGATGCTCAGAGGGCTGGAGCACCTCCTGTATGAGGACAGGCTGAGAGAGTTGGGGTTGTTCATCCTGGAAAAGAGAAGGCTCTGGGGAGACCTTAGAGCAGCCTTCCAGTGCTGAAAGGGAGCTACAGGATGGGGAGGCACTCTTGATCAGGGGGTATAGGGACAGAATGAGGGATAATGGTTTTTTGCTGAAAGAGGGGAGATTTAGATTGGATATTAGAAAGAAATGTTTTCCTGTGAGGGTGGTGAGACACTGGCCCAGGTTGCACAGAGAAGCTGTGGATGCCCCATCCCTGGAGGTGTTCAAGGCCAGGCTGATGAGGTTTTGAGCAACCTGGTCTGGTGGAAGGTGACCCTGCTCATTGCAGGGATTAGAAGTAGATGATCTTTAAGGTCCCTTCTAGGCCAAACCTTTCTATGATTTTACAATTCTATGATTTCTTGTAGGACAAACAGGCACTTCGCACTGCAACCCCTTCTGAGGACACGTGGAAAGGGCCAGCAGCAGCCTGACCCCGAAGGAGATGTAATCATATGTCACAATGCATGTGCTTTTAGCATGCTTTTTTTTTTACTACTGGAGACTAGGTCCTGACCAGAGTGTCCAAAATAGAAATAGCTGATTAAAATACTGTGGCTTGTATAACCCAGTTTCCACGAAATAAGGTCAGAATCCCACCCCAGAGAGTGGGCAGCTGTCTGCAACCATTAAGAAACATCCCTGGGAAGGCTCTGGTTTACCCCAGAAAAGTATTTTTATGTCCCTCACAAGCCTCAGCTAAAACTGTAAGAAAGCTGTATATTTTTGGATGTGGGACACACAGGTCACCTGCCGGTCAGTGTGGCGTGGGAACAGGATGTAGCAATGTGCAGAAGCATTCAGGCTCACTGAAAAAATATCACTGCTCCAGCCCCAAGGGACAGTGGAGTGACCTGCTGCCATGTCCTGCTGTCTGTCTGCAGGCAAAGATCACACCAGCATGGCTTTGCTGCACCTGGCCCCAGCAGAGTGTTTCAGCACAGGTTTCTGACAGGCTTAGACATATTTTAAATGTCATCTTTAATGAAAATATTTTTTAACAAACCAAGACCATCATGAGAATCTGTAAATTAAATCAAGATACCTCCCAAAAGCTATGCAGAATGATGCTGGGCTGTTTTTTTTCTTAAAAATACTGTGACTAAAGTCAAGCTAAAAGCCCAGTGGAAATCAAGGACCAGAATACAGTGAAGTGTGTTCAGCAGATATCAGAGCTCTTTTTGACAGACCTCTAGAAATTCACTGTATTTAACATGTTTCTTTAAAATTCTCTTTAATAAACATTTCCTTCCATCCTTTGGGGAACCCTGATGGTCTCACTACGCCCTGCAGGAGGCTGTGGTTTCACATCACAGTGATAGCTTTCTGAGGTTTTAAGATGACCTTTCAGCCTGCTGTGCATTGTGTCTGGTGCTCTGGTCTCACAACAGCCCAGGGACTGACTCCTAGATGACTGTAACCACCAGAAGGTTAAAACACAGAATGCCAGCTCATAGGCCAACTGCACATCTGGAACAGCTTCTTCCCCATAATAACATTTACAGCTGGAAGTTTCAATGTCATATTTTGGACAGTGTGATTAGTTTTGATGACAGATATTAATAGCCTTCTCCTTGCCATAAGCTACCAATGCACGATCTGTCTAGCTGTTTTTAAACCAAGGAGATGTAGGCAAAAACTGTAAGCGCAACGCATGCAAAAATGGCCATTTTCATTGTATTTTTCAGGGGAAAGGCAGCACACCCCAGGTGTGGTTCTCTTAGTGCCTCAGTCAGGACTTTAGGTTTTGTAACTTGTCAGTTTGCTTTAGGTTTTGTAACTTGCAGGAACCACAAGGATGACCCACTAGCTGGATGTAAAGAAGGCTCTGCTCGCCTGTTCATATATATTTGCCTGCACAGCACATTGAGGGCAGTGGCTTGCAATCTTCTTTTCAGTCTGGTCTAACACAATGGCAACTGGCATCTCACTAAGAATAGAGAAGATGCCATCTGTTAATAATTTCTATTTTCATATTTCCAGAGTACCTACAAAGGGATGCTTCAGGACAGGAGGTTCGGTGAATGTAACAAAGGGACAATGAAACCATGCTGTCTCTTTTTTGCCACATTTTAAAGAGGGGAGTCTTGTTCTTTGCCAGGCAAAAGCTGATGTATGCATGGACTGTGGGAGAAAGCTTTTTATGGGTTGATGTCTAAAGTCATTTGTTCAATAATGAAAGTATATGGTAACAAAGATCATCCTTTATGCCTTCTTTTTTTGCATTGTGATAACAAGGTTGCTTACATTTATTTGTCTTACAATGAATACTAGCTAGAAGAATATGAAGAAGGCAGCTCTACCTGGAAACGAATTTGCATAAAATTACAGCAGCAGTGCCAGAGAGGTCTGCCTTCCTAAAATCTGTCACCAAGTTCTGATGTCCATCTGTGTCCATCCACTGGGGAATGTATGCTACAGTGTCCCAGACAGTTACACTCCGGAACGTGGGTATTCAGACTCCTAAAGAAACAGCGGACTTTTTTCTGCTTAAGGAACTGACAGATCACCTGAAAGTTTTATGCAATAAAACATTCAGGGAGGGGGAAAAAAAAAAAAAAGAAGTGGAACAAGAAGAAAAGAACTTTGAGAACAAATTTGGATTTTATTTGCATGCAAATAATGCTACTGTTATATTATAGTTTACAGTCTTTAATCTAGAACAAAAATATATCCATCCTCCATTGAAATAATCCAAAGATTGGGTTTTTCATAGCAATGTTACAAATGTTTTCTCTTCTTTAATATGCAGTAATATAAAGTTGCTTTCATTTAACAAATCCTACCATAAATATAAGGATATAACAGTAATTGTCTAAATGAGGAAAAGCTCCATAAGATGTTTTGGATCTCATGCCTTCACAGTTGCTTCAGTTTTTTGAAATATCAGCCTGATGTTCTTTTAAAGAATGACATAGCCCTTTTATGTGAGTTGGCATATCTGAAAGTCTCGCATCTGTATAAAAGGCTTCCTAGATTGAGGACACTGTAAAGGAGCAGGAAATGAGAATTTTGATTCAAGCCAAGCAATAGTTTTCCATAAATATGAAGAAAAGTGCCATGCGAGGTACACCAAAATCATCTGGTAAACTCAACAAACAGAAAAAATGTGGAGGTTTATTTCTAGTGTAGAAATATTATATTTTAACACTTTACTTTGCTGTTTCAAAATACCTGGGTTTGCTACAAAATTATGGTGATTTCAAAAATAACAGTGCAGGGAAGCATTACTTAAACAGTACAACTATACATTCTATAAAAAGAACAAGTGTTTTAAATGAGCTATAGTAAAAAGCTCTATTCTGTCTTTCTTCTGAAAAGCTTTCTATTTTTACACAGCACCCACGAGTTTCCTCTTCCCACTGCCACTGTCCTGCATCTCTTTCCTAATCTTCTAGTTCAGCAACCTAGACAGAGCAACCCTACCTTGATCCAAATGTTTGCTGTCACATTCAATAACATTAAACTCACATAAGTCACTGTATTGTTACAGCATTTCAGAATTTTTAAAAATAAATTTAAATTTGAGGTGTAGAAAGTTATTTCTGTCCTTAAATTACCTGTAGATATATCAGCCTTTAAACAAAAGACTCTTCTGAAGATTCTACCCAAAGTCCCTCTCATCACAAAAACAAAACCAAAACCAAAACCAAAACCAAAAACAAAAACAAAAACAACCAAGCAAGGCAGTCCAGTGCTTAAGGCACTGAGTTGGGAAATAGGTAGATCTCTGTCTCACATCTACAATGTGATGATGTTGTGCTCAAAAGTTGCTTGTGATGAAAAATAAGCACACTTTTTATGCAAAGCAAGAATTGGTTGTTAAGTTAATAAAAATCTGACCAATCTAACAGAATTATTTTTAGTCTCAGTCAAAGTATTATAGGAGGGAAAAAAAGAACAGTGATACATAAAAGGTGTCTGGAATAATTGTTGCAACTGTTAAGCCTACACTTCCTAGTATCTGCCCCTTTCAGTCACTAACACCCTTTAGACGCTGGTCTTTCCTCATGGATCTGTAATTCCATGCCAGATACAAGTTTGCTTTATATGTAGTGTATTAGATATGTTAGATAGAACCATAGAATAGTTTGAGTTGGAAGGGACCTTTAAAGGTCATCTAGTCCAACCCCCTGCCATGGGCAGGGACACCTTCAACTAGACCAGGTGCCTCACCACCTTCATTGTAAACAATTTTCTTCAGCTCTGGCATCCAGCCCATCTTCTTCTGCACTGAATCACTATGGTGGGTTCATAAGTATTTAATTCTACAGAAAAAACTGCTTGGCACTGCTGTCCAAAAATTGTAGCTACACAATATGGTCTTATAAACACGTGCAGAAGTAAGACAACTGGGGCAAGTATAGACAGAACCTGGCAAGTCCCAAGGGCCTTGCAAAGCTATTGCAGAACTTCGGACTTGTCACTAGCAATGGCAATACTGCATTTGCTGGGCTGCAGGGCTACAAAGCTAATTATATTTTGTTTCTCCTGTCCATAGCCTGTGTGAAAACACACAGACACATACCGAAATCGCAATGTTTCCAGATGTGCACAGTCATATTCACTGGGACTAATAATGATACACTCAAAGCTGGTTTGGTGTCATAACATTTGCAGGTCAAAGCTTCACTGACAATTCAGGAGAATGTGGAACAGTTTGTCATTATTACAGTTACCAAGATCCGGACTAACATCTGTTCCAGAGACAAGCTGGTGGACATGAAGCGTTCACCCTTGAGGCAGGTCTAAGCAGGTCAAAGAAGTGTCCAAGAGATGAGAAGTGAATGTATTCCTTCTGCTGAAGGTAGATAAAATATTGGCCCATGTGCTCACCTGGGTCCCAGAGAGATGGGGAAGGAATTTTCAAAAGGGCATGCAGTGACAGGACGAGTGGTAATGCTTTTATGCTGAAAGAGGGGAGATTTAGATTGGATATTAGAAAGAAATGTTTTCCTCTGAGAGTGGTGAGACACTGGTACAGGTTGACCAGAGAAGTTGTGGATATCCCCTCTCTGGAGGTGTTCAAGGCCAGGCTGGATGAGGCTTTGAGCAATCTGGACTGGTGGAAGGTGTTCCTGCCCATAGCAGGGGGGTTGGAACTAGATGATCTCTAAGGTCCTTTCCAGCCCAAACCATTCTATGATTCTATGATCCAAAGAGATTAAACTGATGTTCACTAGATGAAGATCTTACAACCTTTCCCTTCCAGTTTTCTGAGGTACCTCTAATGTAGCAAGACAAACTTCCTTAAAAACACGTGTCTATGTTGAAAGTGTCACTGGGGAGGCAGGAGTCATTTGGTGGCACCTGCAATGCCCAAATGAGGTCCTGTGCTCATGTTCTCCAGCACTGTACTCCTCGCTGAACAAGTACAGTTCGTACCACAACAGCATGACACTGGCTGTAGGTGTTGGAGTTGGGTTCAGGTACTATCAATGGCTCTTTGAGCAGCCACAAAAAGTTACCAAATTCCCAAATATTTATTGTGCCTTTCATAATCTGGCCACCTCACAGGAGATGCAGGACAGTGAATGGACAGCGCGACTGGTCACATATTCATCCCCAGAAAATTAGTCCAATCTGTTCAGAGGTGAAGCATGGCGACAGGACTTTGTGGGTATAATGCTTTGCATTGCAGCAGTTTCCGTTCCAAGACTGTCAGCCCAGCATGATGCAAAATAGAAGCATCAGTTTCTACGAGATCTTGAAATTATTAACACATCTCTTTCTCATTCCCTTGCGCCTCACCTGGTGTTTGTCAGGAAAACCACCACCTAATGCTGAGGAACCAATGTCTCACTGCTCATCACAAGGTTTTATCACCACCTCAATGGCTGCAGTGTCCTCTGGCTGAGCATTTCCCCTTGTCATCACCAGCTCTGCAGCTGAAGGCACGCACGCTGCCTTTCCCCTTCCAGAGTAGCTGTATCTGAATTTCAGCACTCCAAGCTCTCTGGCGTCAGCCATCCCCTGTCTGCTGTCATCCACTCCCCTCCTGCATCAGTGTTTCTCCTTTCACCTTGCAGTGGAAAAATATAGTTAAAGTGTGTGTCTGTACCTTGCTGGCAGCTCCTGTATGAAGTGTGGTCTTGGGGACGAGCAGGACAGAGAGCAATGCAGAAAGTTGAGCTGTGATAATGTCCGAGCTCACTAGATGGCCCCATACACTGCGGAGAAACTCATCCTCCGGCAATCCTAGCGTGTAAAATCTGTTCATGCATGCAGTGGTAGGGACTTTTATTATTATTATTTTCCTGGGATTTTTTAATGGCTGGACCTGGACCCCTCTCCTTGATTCTTCACCGCTGTGGTAGACCTGTTTCTGTCCCCTGGGCAGCAGCGGTCTGTCTGCAGAGCAATCTCTTCCAATTACCAAAGCAAGCCACATAGCACACAGCAGTAGTGGAAAGCAGAAAGGGAAGCTAGAATGTGACCTTCATAATAATACTCTCTTTGTACAAACTGGTGCAGGAGCACAACTGAAGGTCTGCATTTGGGTCCATTCTGCAGTGCTCCCTAGGTGGATTGAGGTGTATTTAGCATGTACATCTGAAGTTTCATTCTATTATTTTTATTAAGGGACAAAACTCTGCTAAAGAAGCATATCCAACACTGTGATATGTGGCTCCACACAATCTGTTATGGGAAGAGTCAAGGCTCAGCAAAGGAGAAATGCGTGAGGGAGTGCGTGCAAGATGTACTGGACACCCAGCAGCCTCTATTAGAAAGTTGCTTCTATCTGCACTGTTTTCTTGGTCCCCCTGGCTACAGTCTTGAGACCACTCCTGTCAAGCAGGTACGTGCTGCAGTACTGATTTCAGGAAAAGAATCTGAAACAGTGAGAGAGGAAGGGCTTGAAGTCACAGTCAAGATACAAGAGTGCATCACCTTGCCATATTCCAGATGAGCCATGATAAAGAGCCACAGTCTACCACCAACCCTTTGTAAATGTGAGGTAAAGCACAACTTCAGCCACCTTCCCGAAGAATTAGGTGACCACAGATGGGGTACACCAAGTCATCTGCTGGCTCTCAGCTGCTGGCTCTAGCTGACAGGTTAGCTGGACAAGCTGCAACAGCTGGACTTATGTTTCTGGGTGAAAATAATCCATCCATGATTACCTTCATCACGTGCATGGACATGATAAACTGAACATGCCTCTCCTCAGCTCTTGCTGGTGTGCTGTCATAGAAAACCGCTCTACTCCTTTGTCCTGCATCTCTTTTTTGCTGAGTGTTGGACCTCTTCACGTTCACAACTGGACTGACCCATTCAAAAGCAGCAGCACCCCTCTGCTTTCTTTCCTACCTGACTGTAACACCAGGAAATCAGTGGTGAGGCTATTTGCTTGCTACCTTTGGAAACGGTTTCTACTTTCTGTTTCAGGGGTACCCACCTGAGCCAGCCATAGGCAGAAATAATGCTGTGAAAACATGACAGTGAGATCTGTGCTCTGGGGCCAGCCAGAAGCCATCCTCTGTGACACCAGTGAGATCACCAAGCTCTGTGTGGGAGAGCAACCATCTCCTGGGCTGAGCCTTCACATGAATAGTTGTTGCATGTCAGCCTTTCCAAGACAAGTAGATAGTCCCATCATCTTTAGGTTCAAACTTCAAGCCATCTAAAATTGGAAAATGCCTCAAGTCCCAAACACATAGCAGGAGGCATGCAGTGGGACAAGAAGGCACCAGAGCAGCCCTATAGCCAGACAACCACAAGAGCACTCAGTTTGAGTTTATATCGCCAGGGAGAAGCCAGGGAGGCTGATGAGAAAGGTTTGGGCACAAACCTGCATCTTTAGACTCTTCCTAGCATTGTTTAACATAGCATGAGGTGGCAAATATCATCAGTCCTGTACCAACATCACAAAATACCTCTTTATGACTGATCACAACAGCTGACATGAATAAGAGAAGACAAAAAAGAAAAAAAAAAGAAAAAAGTAAAGGAGAGTGGAAATAAATGGTGCTGTGGGTGTTTCATACTGCTAATGAGGCAAACTTTGTTGGAATAGGGCATGACCAGCAAACCCACAGCTTCTTCAGGGACTATCAGGCTGATGGGAGCTTGCACGCTGGCTGCAGGGTGCATGCCAAGGGGGCTGCCAACAGCAGAGCTGAGAACCACAGGCAGAACCAGGGAGCTCAGCCACAAGTGAGGCCAATTGCAAATGAGGGAGAAAGCATTTAGGCAGTTGGTGATGTCCATCTGGTGCTTAGCGACTAACCTGCCAACCCTTTGGCCAGTCATCTGGGCAGCATGCAGTTCCAGTCGCCCTCATTGAGTTGTAGTTGTAATGCAGCCAATGCTGTTCCAGCTCCTATAATATTGTTGCTGCTCTCAGTTTCTATGCCTTATTTCAAACGAGTCCTTTTTGGTTTATTTTCATTGTTATTCTGACCATTCCAAAGCACTTGGACAACTTTCCTATTTTTGAGCTGTCTTTGGCAATTTAGTGTGGTTACCCTTTAAGCCTTGAGTCAGAGACACTTCAACATGTGCTTACATCCAAGTGTATTGATTCGTCTGTTCAAACCAGTGTAGCTACATACACACCTACAGTTTAATGCCTGTATATCTCTCTTGTTTAAATGTAAGGCTTTGAGTACTGCTTTGTTGTCTATCATGTCAACTATAAACATCCATAGATGAAGCCCCTTTGAACAAGGAAGCTGGAAGAGTGTTTGTAACTATACACCAATTGGCATGGAAATTATCAGAGACAAACTTTCAGAAGTACCTACACCCCAATTTTAAGAGCACCTCTATCACTGTTAAGCTTTTTTGTAAATCCTTGAAGGTGCCTAGTTGCATCTTTTGTAACTTAAAAACTGGTCAGTAATTTCATAACTTCCCATACCCTGAGGGTGTACACACTTACCTGCATGAAGTGAACTGGGAAATGGGATGTAGCCTTCTCAATAATATGGGCATCTGCGAAGTCTTTGCCCTTGGTCTCATGTTGTTGTGAAACTGTAGACAAAGCAAATTAAAATGTTCTGTGAGTGATGCAAACCTACACAGATTTTTCACAATGGTCTTACTTATTTTACTTGAATGCCTTGTACAAAAAACATAACGGGCACAGAAGGGAGGCACGGGGTCAATCGTATAGGTGAAACCAAGAATGTCCACATTTGCCAAGACTCAGCTGAGGTTTTATCCAGGCCAGGATCCTTGAGCATTAAGATCACTGTAAGACTCAAAACCAGATAAAATAAACTATTCAGACTTCAGGATAAAGTCCTGCAAAACTCTAGCCTCTTTTCCCTAGTCACATAGAAGGAATTTCCAGACATGTGTCATGGGCCACCTCCCCTTGATATCCTGTCCCATCCCTCAGTATCACCATTACAGGAACAAAGATTGTTCACGCAGGTGAGGAGACCCCTGGGAGGATGTTTTGCATAGTCATGGGATCCACTGAAATCATGGAAGGCGAACCAGCTCCTCACAACCAGCCAGTCCTTCCCCAGGATCACAGCCAAGAACCCGTCAGGCTGTGCTTGGCTTTCCTCAGCTTGCTGCAGGAAGAATAATGAACAGTGTGAAGTCATTTATTAGAAAGTGGGGGATTACCACACTACGAGATGGTTTTGAGGTTCTCCTCTATGATATTTAGCCACAGAAATGTAGTCCTGTGCCACCTCTCTGCTACGCCCTGTAGCCAACTGTGAAAACGTGGATGCTGGCGTGCTTTTAAAGGTTCTCTTAAAAAGGAAAATAATGCCTTTTCTAACACATCCTGGTCTGCAGGTGCTCTACTGGCTAGTTTTTGCTCCCCTGAACCAAATCAGCCCATATGTCTGCTTTTATCCCTACTTGGAAGCTCTGTGGCTCTTGGGAAGTCCAGAGGTCAAGAATTTCACCCACCCAAGACCCACGCAGGCAGGAAGCCGTCAGCTGACTCCAACCACAAACACGCAGTGCAAAGTCAAGACAAACTTTGCAGCTTCACACAATTAAAATCATGCCTTGTTCCAACTTTCCATGAGTCAGTAAGGAGGGCTTATGAGATCCATCAAGGAAAACAAAAAGGAGGGCATTGTCCTGTTACTAAACTCGCTCTACTTTTTTTCAGTTTGCGCTCCATCACCATGAGGGATCAGAGAGCAATGACTCAGGTGTGGCTGATGTTAGGTAATGTGGAGCAAAGGGCTGGAAAAGTAAGCTCCAAGCAACCTTAGAGCAATTTTTCCCACCCATTTCTTCATCCACACATCTGTGTATCTGGCTTTATTCACCAGCACAGCTCAGAAACAACACCACAATTCACAGGATCTCTCTGCAGAGTTACAGATGCTGTCTGAGCACAAATTCAGTCTCACAATTTCTTCACAGCATGGGAAGATGTCTTACATTGTAGATGGAAAACAAAGACATCCTCATGATTATCCAAGCAGGTGGTGGGGGTCTAGAAACTGGTTTGCTGTGATTTTCAGCCGAGACTGGAGCATGGGGAGTGCAGCACCAAGCTCCTCTTGCTCCTTCCTGCTGCGTGTAGAAACTCATTAGATGCGTCTGATTAAAGAAAAACATAATTGTGAAACTCAGAGAATTTTAAAAATGAGATATGGGCCTTGTCCCTGGATAGTTATAGCTCCTCTGGTCCTCTGATGGTATGATGGGGTTAGACCATTGTAAGTGACCTGCTGTACTCCCAGCAAGATTAAAACAGGCTCTGGATGGCAGAGATTATAAAACTTGAGCAGAGTACAGTCAGTATTTCCTCATCTTTTTACACTTCCCAGTGAATCCTAGGATGCTGTCGACTTGCTGCTTCCACCAACTGCCTTCTGCTTCTCCTGGGGTGGTAAATAATTTATTGAGCTAGAATTCATTCATCATTTTACGGCATGATTTCACTCTTGCCCGGATGAACATATCCAGCAGGAAAAGGCACTTCGCTTTGCTCACTGAGATGCAGTTACCACCACAGCCCAACCTTCCCTGCACTTGTATGCTGTGAATTTCTGCTGGGAGTCTGTGAAAGGAATGGCACAGAAGCTCTTCATGTGCCCGAGAGGACCAGTCACCTCCCCAAAAACCCTTGCCAGCAGTAGCAGCACCACCCACCAGCCCAGTGGACACTCAGAGAAAATGACAACAACAATAGCAGGAAATGTCTAAGGGTGGAAACAACAAATGGAGCACAGCCCACGTTTCTGGGGGCTTCCTGATTGGCTTGATTTGCCTCCGCAGGAGCACTTCGGATAACCTTGGAGTTATCCCACCAGGGCAAAACCTCTCCCCAGTGCTTTCTGGGGCCTGGGGACGCTTGCTGCCAGGCACAAATAAATAAATGAACACATCACAAAAGCTCTAAGGTAGATCAGATGGATGAAGAAGGATCAGGAAGCTGCCATCATCGTGCATAGGGTGGCAGAAGCTTGGTGCATTCCTTGTTGCTCCCGGTGGAGGGTCTGTCCATTCTCACGGGACACGTTCCTTGCCTCACATCAGCCTTCACCCTGGAAAAAATGGACTGTGACTTCCTGTAAGCCAAAGAGGACAGATTCGCAAAGCTCAAATCCAAGAAACTGTTTACATCAAGAAACAAACAAAACAAGTAACAGCTCCTACTGGGTGTTCCCCTTCCTGCCCCGCTGCTCTTTTTCTGTCCCTGCCGTCCAAGTTACTCTTGGCAAGCAGTGCATGGGAATGCATTGTGTATTTGTGAGGGGCACATAATATAGGGAATATTTAAAGGGATGTAATAAAGCTCAGCGCCTGGAGTGTGCTGACTGTCCACTGCACATGCCCATCTAACTCTTCTGTCGAGGGCTTCTGAGGGTATTTACAGGTTCAGGCAGTCGTGACTGAAGCGCAGCACAAAAGGCAAGGAAAAGTTTTTTAGAAATGGTCCGAGGGAGGTAGATGGTATCCCTGTAAGCTGCAGCTTTCCACAGCAGTAAGGTGGTTGTGCTTTAACAGCCACGACAGCCAGTTTGCAGAGAAGGTGTCATCACACCAATTATAATACTTTTGTTTGGGTTTACACATTTTCAGTGTCACAGCCTGAATTTTCTGGGGCTTATTTTCATTCTTAGGTATTATTCTCAGGCTATATTCAATCAATCACAAGGGGTACCTTAAGTCAGAAAGCTGGGTGCCAGTCAGCACTTAACTTACACCAACAAGCAGGCTAGCTAGCACCGTGTTCCTTGAAACAGGACACTATAAGCCATCACTGCAGAAAGCAAATAAATAATGCCTTGATGCAGCAGAAGTCTGTTACAAAGTCTGTGCAGTCATCAGCAGTAAATCTGAGTCAAGTCAAACCAAAAATCATAGAAACCTCAACTGCACAGTAAGTACCTATAATTAATAACACCAGCTAATATATGAACCATGTATAAACATGGTCTGATATATGATTGGACTCCATAGGATTTGCAAAATATATTGGATCAAGATGGGAAAATGAAGGCAAAGTGATTGGCTAGAAGCTGCAGCAGGGATAAGACAGCTCCAGCCCATTACTACTATTTTTGTCAACACTGCTGTTCTAGTAAATAACTGCATCACCTTTTCAGTGATTACGAGATCGCCATATGAAGGGGTCATTTGCATTTACTTCTAAATTGCTAGAAGTCACACATGATGGGGGTAGGGAGGGATTCAAAACATCCCAAATGGGAAATCTGCAAGGAGTGAAATCCCAGTTTGTGAGCAGTAGGGAACAAGCTGCCATTGACTTTGGATGGAGCCAGTGCTATGCCACAGCAGAGGAAGAAGAAGAAGCTAGAGTCTGGTGTGGAAATAACTTGTGCAGGAATTCAAGGAAGACAAGAAATACCAATGAGGGGAAAAATAAAAGGCAGCTCACAGCAGGAAGAAGCTTGTCTTTCACTCAATGTGCACATATCTACATACCTATATGTATTAGGGCAAATCCACAAATTGGACCAATTTCAGGCGTGCTCTCGGGTATTCCTGGTTAGGCTTGGACTGTAATGTGTCCTAAATTGCTAACAGGTAGTATATACTTTCCCTAAAAACCCCTTAGTCTTCTTATTGACCTGAATGGGCATTACAGTAGGCTGATAATGTTGTGCTTTTTGGTGCTGGTGTTTAGCTAGACACCTTGTGTGAACAGCAAGACCAGAGATATTGTAGTGTAGCTCCATGCATAATTTCAAATAATTTCTTCAGAAGAAGTACAACACTTGCAACAAGTCCTAGCATGAAATTTTGGTGCACAACTTCATGGTAATAAAGAACTTTTGCATCTTATCAACACAGTCAGAAAATTAGAATTGTCCATGATTTCTTTTTTCCAGAGCTCTACTGTTTATCTTAATGAAGATCTTTTGCTTGCTAAGAGCCATGTGGCACTGCAGAGAAACAAGCAAATACTGATGTAACCACTGCTATGTTGTGTTAGCATCCATTCCAAGCAATCTAAGTAATAGGTACATCAGAGGAAGAATAATATTCATACCAAAAAATATTTATATCATTGAGACTGAAAAAAAAACCCCAATCTTTGGCCCAAGAGAAGTGGAAAGAATTGTCACTACAAGCTGAGCAAGAAAGGGAAAATGCAGTTCAGAAAAAAAATTAGAAGAAATTATGCTTCACAGTAGGGAAAAATCAGCAGAACACACTTGTGTCTCCTGTACATAGATTGGGTCCAGGGAAAGTCCTTTCTTTAGGTCAGTTGCTAGCTGCTTGCCCTGCCCAGACTCACAGCCCTTGCCTCATCATCCCTCTGCATTCAGGCTTCTCTGAGCAAAGAGCCTCTAAGACACAGTGCAGGGAAAGATAGAGGAAAAAAATATTACCAACTGTTTCCAAAACCCATTAACTCTTTTCACTCTGGTAGACATTAACTTTTGCCCAGGCCCTTTTAGGCGAAAGTTGTCCTATACACAGACTGAAAATTGCATTGTGCTGACATGATGTCCATCTCTGGTAGTACAGTCAGGCATCTCTCAACATCAATGGCAGCATCATGCTCTATCATCATTTCCCAGTGGTTATGACAAGCAGAAATGCACCAGAAGATGACTGATAATTTTTAGGGAATTGTAGCTATGTAATACATTACATATTTTGTTATATATATAAAATAATATCTAATATGACACATATTACATTGTGCAGTGTGAGCACACATGGACTCCCTCCTTTGAAGTGCGGCTGTTCCCATCAGGAGTGTCTGATGCTTGTATTTTCCCCTTTCTATAACATTTACAGAAAATACACAGCTGTGCACATGCTTCACCCTAGAAGCTAGGAAGGGTCCTGGTCCCCTGTGAAGCATGATCCCCTGCACTCTGAAGACCTCTTTGCTGAGGAGCAGAAACTTTACTGAAGGCAACAAGAGAGCTAGCCCACAGATACGGATGTTGGATGAACAGCCAGAAGTGAATGTCTTTGACTTAGGTGAGGGAAAGAGGAAAAGAGAAAGTACACATGGGAAAAATGCTTTAGTGGGAAAGGAAGTGGTGTGACTGGAGAAGTAATGAATGGAGACTGCTTGTGAGGAGCAGGGGAGTCGCAGGGAGGCGGAAGCAGCCAGGAGGTTTGAGAAGGACAAGCATGGGGCACGGGGAAGGGTGACGAAGGAATGAGATCCACCAGGAACAGCAGCACAGGAGTGAGGGAGGATGCAGCTAGGAACAGGAAGAGGAGGTAGAAGAGGAAAGAGAACAGGTGGAGGAAAAAGAAAGGAAAAGGAAATAGGCAAGGCTGGTTTATACCATGTTTCCCTGTCCTCTGGTCTTCTGCACAGTATTAGAAGGAAACAGTACCAGTGTGCCAGAGCTCAGGAGGTAGCTTAAATGAAGGAAACCTGTAGGTCTCTGGTTACCTGAAACAGAAAGCAAGTCACAGTAACATTTGTCTCTGGTCCAAACATGCAGCCACAATTAGTCACCAAGGCTGGAGGGATGGCAGATGCTGGATGAAGCGTTAACATCAGAGCAAAGGAGTCAGGGATGAGCAGCTCCTGAGAGCAAAGCTGGATTCAGGGCAAGCTGGGAAAACCTGTCATGCTTTACTAAGGCACCATCCAGTGTCTGCTCTTGACTTCTTGAGGAAGAATTGTTTTCCTTTGAGGGTGGTGAGGCACCGGCACAGGTTGCCCAGGAAGCTGTGGATGTTCAAGGTCAGGCTGGATGAGGCTTTGAGAAACCTGGTCTAGTGCAAGATGTCCCTGCCCATGGCAGGGGGACTGGAACTCAATTATATTTAAGGTCCCTTCCAACCCAAACCATTCTACGATTCTATGATGCTTCCCTCCCAGCCCAGAGAGAGAGGGCAAGCCGTCTGCCTCAGAAGCCTCTTGGTTCAGTGTTTGAAACATCAAAACAAAGTCAAGAAAGTGAGAGCCATAAATGATACAAAATGCTCGGGCTGCACAAAACCAGACAAGCAGCTCTCCTTGTCTGGACAGATGGGGCGTTGTACCAGACAACATATGGGACTCACACTGTGAGTACAGGGGTGCATCATCTGTGGTTCATTGGCTGATACCCACTGGGATGGCAGGAGAAGGGCAGGGAAGATAAAATAGCCATCTGAAAGAGGCTCTACTTTGTAGTTGGAAGGTGAAGGTGCAAAGACTCAGGGAAGACACCAAACTCTGCAGACACTTGCTGTCCCACGAGTTTAAATAAACTTGTCAGGACAAGCACCAGGAGAGATGTCCCTAGGATGCCTGAGGACACACAGTCTATCAGACACACAAGAATACAAGAGACAAATGTGCCCATGTGGCTTGCTGTCATGAAATCCTCTCTCCCTCCCATGCTGTGCTTTGCTCCTTTGGGCTGTGTTTCAGTGGACTGGCTGGGCACTTTGAGCACTGGGAGTAGGCTCCAGAAAGGCGACAATGACTGCCAGCCTGTTGGATGGCATGTGTTGCAAGACGTGGTCTGAAGGGGGGTCGCGTGTGCAGTTACCCCCCGACATGGTCCCTGTACGTGACAGCACCCTCTCAGAGACTAGAAAAGCAACACAGGTGCATCCAGTCCTGTGAAAAAAACAGCTTGCTGGCACATTGCAGCTATGCACGTGAAAATTAATTTGGGTTTAGCAACAGATGCCAGAAGTTCAGCCACACAGTAAACTGCATTATTTGTGTCCTGGGAGAGGTCCAAGAAATAGAGTCTTGCATCTGGACAAGAACAACACCAGGTTCCAGTATAAGTTGGGTACTGACCTGTTGGAGAGTAGGGTCGGGGAGAGGGACCTGCGGGTCCTGGTGGACAGCAGGATGACCATGAGCCAGCACTGTGCCCTCATGGCCAAGAAGGCCAATGGCATCCTGGGGTGTATCAGAAGGGGGGTGGTCAGTAGGTCAAGAGAGATTTTCCTCCCCCTCTACTCTGCCCTGGTGAGACCGCATCTGGAATATTGTGTCCAGTTCTGGGCCCCTCAGTTCAAGAAGGACAGGGAACTGCTGGAGAGAGTCCAGCGCAGAGCCACAAAGATGATGAAGGGAATGGAGCATCTCCCTTATGAGGAAAGGCTGAGGGAGCTGGGTCTCTTTAGCTTGGAAAAGAGGAGACTGAGGGGTGACCTAATTAATGTTTATAAATATGTGAAGGGTGAGTGTCAGGAGGATGGAGCCAGGCTCTTCTCTGTGACATCCAGTGATAGGACAAGGGGCAATGGGTTCAAGCTGGAACATAGGAGGTTCCACTTGAATATGAGAAAAAACTTCTTTCCAGTGAGGGTGACAGAGCACTGGAACAGGCTGCCCAGAGAGGCTGTGGAGTCTTCTTCTCTGGAGACATTCAAAGCCCGCCTGGATGCGTTCCTGTGCGATCTGATCTAGGTGTTCCTGCTCCGGCAGGGGGATTGGACTAGATGATATTTTGAGGTCCCTTCCAATCTCTAGCATTCTGTGATTCTGTGAAATAGAGGTAGAGCAATCAGAGGATGGCTGTTGAGTGCTTGTTCTTCAATAGTGCAGCAGCACTGGCTACTGCAGCATTACCCAGGGTTAGCATGGATGTATGATCAAAACGAATACATGACCTTTTGCAGCAACTGTACCGTAAGCTGCCATGGAAGGAGGATGTTTTTGTCCAATTCCTACACATACTGGTATACTGGAGATACATATTCAGTTACCTAGCAGCATTTACAGGGAGGGAAGGAAGCCTGGAAAAGGGTGTGAGTTTTATCTCCACCTTCTTTTTTAGTGAAGGGAAGTGAAGAAAAAAATAAAATTATTAAAAGTATTTGCCCTGAAGATATTTCAGCCTCCCATGTACAGACTGGGAATATACTTTTTGTCCCTGATTTACAGTGTCAACTGAGAGATGAGCTGCTAAGGGACACAGGGAACTTGGGGCAGAGCATGACAACAAATTTACACCCCTCAGGCTGCAGAAGAATAGTTACGAGGATACCCTAGCAGCCACCTGCTGCACAGTGGGCCCCATAACCTCCAGTAAAGTAGCTGTCCACAGCAGGAACTTCAGACAGACACCAGCTGTTCATTTTCTAACCTTACTGAAAATTACAGCTGCTTCTAGAGGAGCTGCAGCAGAAATGCAATCAACTTCTGCAAGCTTTGCGTGCAAGCAGTGCTGTATTGAAAAGCAAAACACAGGGAAGGCTGGGTTTCAAGGCAGCACCATTAGCTGGGGCTGGAGTAGGCATGTTGTCTTCTGCATGGACCTCAGGGCACTGCAGCTTTTTCCTCAACCATCTGGACTGTGAGACCTGGAGAGGTGGTCTCTGTGCTCCTGTCTGCTCTTCCCAGAGAGGTGACAAGCATGTTGCACATCTAATTTAAATTTTCCCTCTTTCCGCTTAATACCATCACTCCTCATCCTATCACTCGCTGATCAAGAGTGTCTCCCCATCTTTCCTGTATCCCCCTTTCAGCACTGGAAGGTGCTCGAAGGTCTCCCTGGAGCCTTCTCTTCTCCAGGCTGAACAACCCCACCTCTCTCAGCCTGTCCTCGTACGGGAGGCGCTCCAGCCCTCTGACCATGTCTGTGGCCTCCTCTGGGCCCACTCCAACAGGTCCATGTCTGTCCTGTGCTGTGGACCCCAGAGCTGGATGCAGCACTGCAGGTGGGGGTCTCGCAACAGCAGAGTAGAGGGGGAGAATCCCCTCCCTAAACGTGCTGGTCACACTGATGGTGATGTAACCCAGGACATGGTTGGCTTTCTGGGCTGCAAGTGTGCATTGCTGGGTCATGTTCAACTTCTCATCAGCCAGCACCCCAAGTCCTTCTCCTCAAGGCTGCTCTCAATCCATTCTCTACCCAGCCTGTATTTGTGCTTGGGATTGCCCTGACACACATGCAGGACCTTGCATTTGGCCTTGTTGGGCTTCATGAGGTTGGCATGGGCCCACCTCTCAAACCTGTCCAGGTCCCTCTGGATGGCATCCCTTCCCTCGAGCATGTCAACTGCACCACACAGCTTGGTGTCATTGTCAAACTTGTTGAGGGTGCACTCAATCTCACTGTCTATGTCCGCCACAAAGATGTAAAACAACAGCAGTCACAATACTGAAATACAGACCCCTGCAGAACACAGGAGAGGAAAACAATAACAGTGGTGAAAAGGAGAGACAAAACCCAGCTCCATCAGGAGGAGCCTGAATATTCATTTTCATCACATGGGGCTGTGTCAAGAAACCAGGACATCTGTGCCATTTATTTTAAATAGAAGTGCTCCAAGAGCTGGCTGATTCAAAAACCAGCCTCTACCAGAGTGGGCTAAGCAATCAGGGTCTTTACTCAGCTGTCCAGGGAAATAAAGGGACTTGGTCAGATCTGCCAGATCCTGCCTGGAGCCTGGTCAGGATGACCAATGGGAGCTTTCAGATCCAAACACTCTGGTATAGGCAGAAGCAGAGAAAATAAGTGAACTCTTTGCTCTTTCACCTCTTCCACGGGTCAAGGGACTGGGTTCAGCCTAGGGTGGTTTTTGATTTTTTTTTTTTTTTTTATTTTTCCCCTCCATTTCCCAAAGGAGGTTAAAGCCACTTGATTGTTGTAAGGGCAAGCATCCAAGGCACAGTGATTCACTGATTCCCAGTCAGTGATCTGCCCTCTCCTGAAGTAGTGTCAAGATTTTAAGGTTGCAGTCTCACCCAGACTGGAGACATGTCCTATTTGAAGAAGAACGGAAGAACTTGGCCCTGGAAGGCTCATGCTTATAGAAGTTCACAACAAAGTGTGGTCTGTATATGCTGTGAGGGCAAGAAGTTGTGTGTTCAGGTGATATGGGGAGGTGATACTGGAATGAGATAGCATTGTTCTGAAACAGAGAAAAATCAGGTCATGAAAAAGCAATTCCAGCTGGGGGAAGAAGCACCACAGGGAGCACTGGAGGTCCCTGTGCTTTGGAGATTTAATGTTGCATCAGGCAAACCACTGACAAAAATTAATACAAAAGCAGTGTTGCTTTGGCAAGGAAAGTTATACTCGATCGTATAACTTTTGCAATTCCAGGCCAAAGCATTTGTGTTACCGTGATGCTAAGCACCTGGAGCAGGCAATATTCTACTAACTCAGGATAGTGATTGCTGGGCTTCATCCATCATTATGTTTTGATCAAGAAATCAAGAAAGCCAGTACTTGGCTTGCTGGCCTTGATTCATCTAGCCTAGTAGGGATCAACATGGTTCTAAAACAGGCAGATGCAAAATATCAACATACAGCTCTCTTTCTATGCATGTGTGTATACACATTTACTTCAAACAGCAAAGGGAATTATAGAGTTTTTCCTGTCTTCCCAAATTCGTCAGCTGATACTGGGATGCAGCTTATGCTTGGTGATGGGAATCATTTCCCTTCCTGTGTATTCAGGATTTATATAGATTATCAGAGCAACTCATTCAGCATTGTGTCTGAATCTCATTTCCAAGCATTGATTGGTGATAATGTATTCCTAGTCTTTCAAGTCACAGAGGTTTTGCCTTTTCAAAGATGCTAATTAAGTTTGCTGCTCTTGATTATCAGCTGCACTCTGTAAACAACAGTCTTTTGAAAATCATAAGATGTGCACTGCCAACTTCCCTCTTTGAGGGTGGGCTCTTCAAAAAGGATGAGCTCTGTAGAAAGACTAAACTAAGAAGCATTGAATTACTCAGCTCTGGGAATCCCATTTCAGGTCCTGCAACAGACCTGAAATCAAGAAGGTTTTTTGCCATCAGCACTGGCTGTGTGTCAACATACAGTGACATCCACAAATGGTCCAGATGGCTTTGGCACAGCTGCCAGTGTTTGCTAAGAAAAATAAGCCAATGTGGAAACTAGACCAAGTATTAGTCAGTGATTTCCCCCTCCCTTATGGCAGGTGAAGAGCACTGTTCATGGCTGTGGCATGCAGGTAAACGCTCCAGTTTCTTAGGCTTGTTGGTTTACAGCCAGGTTGCTGGTGCTTGGCAGTTGATATGGGTATAGGAAGCATGTCGTGGGATGAGGTGCTGGACTGGGATTTAGAGCACAGTTCCCCATATCTTCTCTAGTTGTGCTGGTTTAAAGAGCCTAAATGCAAGACTTACACATCTTGCAGGGGGAATCTTTCCCTACCTTGATTCAAAGTCACTCATTCCTTCCCTTGTAAGTTAATTTTGCAAGGTTATTCTGAACCCAGGTGAGCTAACTGCTTCCCCAAAAACCTTTCCAGTGACCAAGAAGTGGGAATGAGAGGCCCATGGGCTGGAGCATTTTTGCCAGTGTTCTTTTGCATGGCAGGAAAAGGCATGTGGATCTGTGTTCGCAGAAGGGTGGACATTGCACATTACGTTTCAGTTTCTGGTTTTGCTCTGTGGTCAAAAACGTTGTGAGGGAAAGATCCTTGAGAAGGGCACAGAGTTTGTGCAGAGATTGATTTCATCCCTATGGGCAAGTCCAGTTATCCCTAAACTTCGTGTTTAAGTTTCTGTTTAGTAAGTCAAGAGGGGTTTGCTGCAGTTCTCTGTATATGAATCTGCCATTCTAACACCAGCTGTAACACCTCAGGATGCTTAGCTCTGAGAAACCTGGCTCTAATTACTAATATACAGGCCCAGGTCTTCTTTGTGCCTTTTATATCAAGTTGATTTAGTGTGTCAGTCAAGCAACAGCAAAACAATCAGTTTACAGCTGAGCCATCCCCCAGTCTACATATGCATCCGTCACCTTTTCCTTTTGAGTGTTTACTCTGATTAGGTCTTTCCTGTTTTCCTCTTAAGTTCTGAATACTTGTTTGTTTTCCTTACTAGTGCTGACGAATGTTCTTTTTTGCACTGGTGTGTGTGCTACAGACATAACTTCTATTATGTTTCTGTCTTCACTGCAAAAATGACATGAGTATCTCTTGGGTGCAACCCAGCATGCAGAGCTAGTATGAGCTGAAGAAACTGGTCCATAAACCTGCAACCGTCACCCCTTTTTATAATGCTGTTGTCATCCCACCCCAAAAAACAGAGCACTGTTGAGCCAAATGTTGGAAATGGAATGTCTCTAGAAATCATGTGTCTGACAGAGTTGACTGGCTGGATAGAAGAGGCTGTTTTCTTCAGGCATCATTCTGCTGCTTACTTGGGGTTTGTGTGCTCCTGTTGCACAGCAGTGTGACTTTGCACCAGCTCTACATGATCCTGCTCAGGTCTTTGCTGGGCTCAAAGTAAAGGCACCTGGGCTCAAGCTAAAGGCACCTTGTGCCAGAACAGCCTCTGCCTTTCAGCAGAGAGGAAAATTATAGCCCAAGTCTGGGGGTTTCAACATCTTAGCATGGGAAACAGAGGCAATCCTTCATCTCAAGAAAGTGTATTCATCACCTTCAGGCTAGAGCACAAAACAGAGCCCTCTATCCAAACATAATGTTTGCTGGGTGCTGAGTGCTAAACATAAATGCACATGTACACATAGCACAGTCCTAAACCTCTCCTTCTGCCTCTTTGCCTCTTAGATTCCCTCCTTAACTCCCCTTTTTGTCACCTAAATTAAGCAGTCTTCTGTGCTGCCTGTCAGCTCCCTTGGTCCCTGAACCCAGCATCTCTGCAGTAAGGTTCATTTGCTGCTTCTGCCTTCTGTCCTCTCAGAAACTGCACTGACCGCCTTGTCTACACTCGTGTGGTTGCCTGGTTGGGCCAACATCCCACCCTGGCCAGACTTCCTTTAGCCGTCTGGTGCATTTTCTTCCCCTGCAGTACTGAACAGTTCTGGTCTGAATTTTGCAAGACATCATGTCTGATACCACAGCCTATAAAAGGGAAAGCCTGTGAGTAGCCTTTATGTTTTGGGTTTTTTTTCCCACCATCACTGGGGAGTTTCAAGCTCCAACTGGAAGAAGCCACAAGCATCCTGGTCTGATCTCACAGCTGACCCTGCTTTGAGCAGGAGGTTGGGCTAGAGAGCTCTCAAAGTCACCTACGAACCTGTCATCTTACTAATCAGGGAGTTGGGGTGCTCCCAAAGGACAGCAAAATGCTGTCCAAGAGACCATCCCTTCTGCTGTTCATGGTTTCTTACCCTTCATAGCGGAACAGCTGTTAACATGAGCAGGAGGGTCACCTGGCTGACATGGGCAGCTCTTCTCACCCCTACTGAAAATCCTGTTATACCCTCAGTTGCTTATGGCAGCCATCCATTGAGGAAAAACTGCAGGACAGACGGACTAGCAGCAAGGCAGGCTTGGATTTCTGAGCAGCAAATTCTCCCTGTTTGTTTCTGTGATATTTAGGGAAATAATGCTCTGTGTATATCCACTGAAAAAAAAAAAAAACCCCATGCCTGTGTTAAAGCAACTCCAGCCCCCCCTGGCCTGTTTGTTTTCTCCTTGTATAAACAGTTTATCAAATCCCAGTGATCAGATAACTGCTCGGGCCAATAAGCAGCAATATTAATGGGGTGTTTTACACCACTTCTACCTCACTTGGATCTCTGTTTTCATTCTTAGATTTATTTTTTTCCTACAGCACTCCAAATATGGTAGTTGTTTATTTAACTGGCTTTATTGTTGTAGCCATAGTTCAAACACTTTCAAATCTCCTAAGAAGCCAGAAACAAGGGAATTATAAAGTTTCCTTTCCAGGTGTCAAATGACAGTTAAGGCACATCCTTTTTAAAGTGGGCTGGAAGGAAAGGACATTATTCAACATTTAACAGGTTTACACAGCAAGAATGTAAGCACTTTGTGTATGTACGTGTGTGTACATCTGCAGTCTGAATGGATTTATTACTGTTTAAACAATTCCATAGCATGTTGCTCAAAACATACGTGATGTTAGTGTGTTTTGTTTTTCAGACCAAATTTGCATGTCTCTGTTGTATTTTGTTACCAAAAAATCAGGCAGCTCTCCTCAGAAATTCTGATGATATGAAGCTCACTTAAAAAAAATAAAGGGTGCAAAACAGCCTTTGGTTTACATTATGATTTTAATTTTTGCATGGATGGCTCCTATGTAAAAAGGCAGCCCAAAAGAAGTGGGCAAGACTATAGGTTCATATTTTCCAGTGAGGTCTGTGGTGCCTGCGTGGTTTACTGATGAATGTATACAACAGCTCACAGAGAAACTGTGCCCTTGAGTATTTCTGTTACCTCAGTATCTCAGCAGCATTACCTCAGCCTTTAAGCCTGTCTTGTAGCTCACGCCTGGATAGAGATTGGATGGTTACTGTCTCATCTGTGATATCTCCCTTTTTTCCCTGTGCTTGTGATGGCCCTGCTCTGGAGGGGCTTGCCTCCTTGCTATCAAGGTCATAGGTTTCTTCCTCCTCTTCCCTGTTAGGAGAAGCTGCTTCCTCCTCTTCTACACGTATTAATTTTTGTGTTTTCTTCCTCTGTATAGGGACCACTACTAATGGCAGAGACTATGGGATGCTGCTTGATGAAATTTGAGTAGTGATGGTTCTAGTAGCTGTGCTTGGTGCCAGGGTTAGAGTCACTACTACGGGGTGTATGTGTGCTCTTAGGCGAGGGGCAGTGCGGCGGAGCTGAGCAGAGCGGTATCAGTGCCATGCTGGGAGCAGCCACTGTGTGCATGGCTGGGCTGGAATTGTCGAGGTTGAAGGCACCGGAGTTGAAGACATTGGCATGGGAGTCACTGCAGTGGGTGTTGCGGTTGGAGTCACCGTAGTTGATGCTGGGACTGGAGGTGCTGGGGCTGAAGTTGTAGCCACAGGCACAGTAGCCGGGGTTGAAGTTGTAGCCATAGGTACCATGGTTGCAGTTGGTGCAGCAGGTTCTGGGGCTAAAGTTGTAGCAATGGGTGCCATGGTTGGAGGTGCTGTAGTGGGCACTGGAACCAGAGGTGTTGTGGAGGGCGCTGAGGTTTGTATGGTCGCAACAGTAGCTCCTATGGAAGTTTGGGGAGCTACAGCCTGTGTTGATGTAGCAGGTACTAGGGCTTCAGTAGCTGTGGTCTGTGTGGCTATAGAAGACACCAAGGTTGGAGTCACCACGATGTCTGCTGCAGTAGTTGGTGCCTCTACAATATTGGTCAGGGGAGTGGTGGTGAAAGCTGGATTATTGCCAGTAGTGCACTGAATGAATCGTCAATTAACCTTAACAATATATACGCATTGACATACATTTAAGAGGCCTTGCAATAGGATGACAACAATTAAAATACTGATCCAAATATCCCAAAGGCTGTCAGAATCCTTTAGTCCGTTGGAAGTGGTCTGGAGGAGAAGGGGACAGCATGGGGAGATGTCCCCCTCATGAATTGGCTCTCAAAGGGACACTGGCTGCATGTGCAGCCAGTGTAATTGGCAACCCTGCCCGCCAGATGGCTCTCAGAGTGCAGAGATGAGGCTGCAATGTCAATTGGCTTGATGCCAACAGTTGTATAAACAAACAAGATTAAGCCTGATAACATTTTTGGTTTACCCAAAGCAAAAAAACAAGGGCACAACACAACAATCTCCTTCATCAGCAACGTCATAACCTCTGCCCAGCTCCCACAGATGACCAGCAGCCCATAAATACTGATAAATAGTATATGTGGCAAGTTCCCACAGCAGCATTTCAGGGAACATAATGAATGCTTCTTGGAAGTGTGCTTTAATACACCTTGTTCAAGTCTGTCATTATCTCAAGTGCTTGTGCCCTATGTTGGGTGCCAAAAAAGGACTGTGATGGGTTTGCCCTTGGCTGGTGGCCAACCCACACACCCGTTCACTTAATCCTTTCCCCCATCCAAGGAGGGGGAAGAGAATTAAAGGGGTAAAGGGAAAAAAAGGAATCATGGGTTGAGTTAAAAATTTAATAACTAAACTACAATAATATTTAAAATAATAGTATATACAAATATACAAATTAGTGATACACAGTTATACTGCCCCCCCCACCTGAGACCAAGGATCAGCCTGTTCCCGGCTAACAATCCGGGAGCAGGGAGAATCCCAAAACTGCACTCACGGAACAGAGATAACAGTCCGAGTGTCCCAGACTGAGAGCTGACCAGGGTGGGGGGCAGGGAGGAAGGCCTTGGGAGAGGGACCACCTGGAATGAGATGATCCAGAGCAAAAGGGGACCCAGAACAAAAGGTCCGATCTTCTGGAGGGTCCTCACCTATATACTGGGTATGACGTGTATGTTATGGAATAGACTATTGGCCACTTTGGGTCTCAAAAAAGTACAGATGAGAGTGGTATAAAATTGAGCAAAAAGGTATAAAGCAGCCTCCTGTGGATATTAAAGCTTGGTATATGATCAGTGTGCTGTGTAACAGGTACATTCTGGCTGAATGATCCGTATTTTTCCTGCCACAGTTAGGAATGCAGACCTATTCTACACAGGGCCTGGGAGACTCAGTCTGCCTGCACTGATTTCAGCAATAAAAGGGCAGTTTGCATCTCTGGGATGAGTTTGTATGCCTTTTTACTCAGTGTTGCATAGGAAATCTGTGTCCCTACCAACTTCACCCGTGTTTCTAAATCCTGGCAGCTCTGTCTTCATCCCTTTCATCTTTAGTAAGTTGTTGTTAATACTACTTCTAAAAGGAACTGAAGAAGGAATTCAGGAAAAAGCAAAACAAAACAAGATATCTTGTAGAAATAGGGTAACATGATGTTGCATCTGCCCAACTTGTTTTAATGGCAAGGCTAGAACAAATGAAGCAGAAACTAAGGAACTGAACCAGGACAAAAGGATAAAAGAGACATAAATAAGGAAAAGCAACAGAGCAAGTAGCCAAAGGCAAGAAAATACAAATTAAATCAATTGCTGGGTGTGCATATGCAAGTGCATATATTAGAAGCACACTTCCTCTGGAAGACCAAACAGTTCATTAAAAACCTTCTACAGTTTTCAGCTGGTGCACCAAAAATGGTGCACTTATGATCACTCCAAATTACAAGGCGTCTATTTGCTTATAACCTTACTCACATCAAATGAGTTGCCTTAGACCATGTATGCTCACAGTATTTTCATTGCCATAAATTATTAAATAATGTTCAGTTCATTTGAAAGAAAAAGGACTTTTTTTTCCCACTGTGTTTTGTGGTTGCTGGCTTCTATGTACTCCCATTTTCCAGGATGTTCCTGGATCATGCAGCTAGCAAAATGTACCAGGCTACAGAATATGCATCCTGAAGATGCTGCTTAGTGATTCACTTGGAAAGAAAATAAATATACCAATAAACCCCGACTCACACAGCTCCAGAAAGTAGTTTCACCAGACAGCACAGCAGAATATTTCAAATGTCTTTTTCAGCAAGGTATAAATGTATATGGATCTACTAATCATTCCCAGGGATAGGGAAGGAAAAGAAGCCACCTTCTTGTTGACTTCTAAATTCATTAAGTAGGAACATGGCAATGGCTGACCTCAGTGACAAATTATTTTTTTCACTTCACTAAGTATTTTAGAAAATTTCCTGGGAAGAAAAGTCAAGATGAAACAGTATTTTTGAAATCTGATTCTCCCTGAATCACAACATTAGGGGGAAAATTCATTCTGCATCAAATTGTCCCATTTCAGCAGAACAAAATATTTTGCATTTTTAAAGTCTTTTTATTATCTTGGAGAAAAGATTAAGTGGATTGGAGCAGTACTTTCAAACAGTTCACTTTAAAAATCACTGCAATTAAGCCATTTCAACTTGGAGATGAGGGAGTTGCCTTTAAGAGATAAAAACAGGGGTCTGACAAATCACCACAAAGTCAAGACTATTAAACATTCACACGCTTCAGGAGAGAATAGTCTGCCTTTTCCATCTGCAACAACTTGAGGCTGTGACACTTTTCCCTTCCTTTAATGAAAAGTGTCATCAACAAGTGCCATACATCTTTCATCCTTGCACAAATAGAGAGTGGGGAAAAAATTCCCAGGTATGCCTTAAGTTAGATCCCTGCATCTATATTTAGACATGAATTTCACAAGCAACTCGAGGTACTAAGCCCCAGAAAGGAGCAAACCCACCCTCACTCCTCCTTACCTGCTCACTGTCACTTTCTCCTTGCCCTCTGCCTTGGGATGGAACAAGTATTAATGAAGCCCTGTGCTGAGCAGGGCTGGGAAGGAAGAAAAATATGTCCCTTTAGCTTGGATCAGTACCCTGATCCTTCACTTGGGAAGTGGTGTCAGACAGGCAGAAAGCAAGCAGCTGTGGGTGAAGAAAGTACGGGGTGATGCTGATCTGTAATGTTCAAAGAAATCTGGTCCAACAAGCTGTGAGCAGTTACAGCTCTTTCTGAAAACAAAGAGAGTTTTAGGTAACTATCCCTATTCAAATGCGTTCATCTTATCTCATATTACAGTTTTGGGGTGGTTTTATGGTCAAAAGTGAGAAAATAAAGATGGTGGAATACATAAAAATATATGTAGAGAAAGAGGAAATATTCCTGCACCTGCATAAATCATGTAAATAAAAGGATGATGGAGTTAAAGTAATGGAGAATCTAACCCTGGTTAAAGTGTATCCCCAATCACAGTCAACACATCTTAAGAAGCCAGTGCCGTTAGGTCTCAACAAGAGAAATGAGAGTGCTGAATGCTTACTGCCTAGCAAAATAAGTGTATTTTCTGAGCAGCCTGTGTATTTGATTACCTGAAGTCTCTGGGGTCCCCAGTATCACACAGTAACAGTAGAAAACACAGATGGATATTCAATGCTTTTGGCTTCCTGAAGTGTTGTTGTCAGGAGTGGGCCAAGCAATAGTCCAAGAGAAACTCCTAACACAACTGGTTGACTGCCAGCTTCCAACAACTATTTCCAGTTTCATTGTCTGGAGTACGGAAGCATTAGAAGACACCTATTCCTCTAATTATTACTGGATATTTATGGTTATATCCCATACTGTGATTTCTAAAATGAAAGTGCATATCTGAGAGGCGTTATGGGAATTAGGGTAAAGGGATACCAACATATATTTTTAGTAAATCTCTATGTGCTTCTGCAGAAGTGGATAATAAGAAAATTAGTTTTTCTTTTAAATAGATCTGTTTTACAAATAATTCAGATGCCACTCCCCTGCTAAGAATGTTGTGAGTAACAGGAGTGAAGGATGCTCCTGATGACATTTGAAATGCTCATTAATACCTAGGAAACTATGGCTCATTTAAATAATTTTTACATGTTGTATTTTTTTGTGTATGTGCATGTCCGTATGTCTTCCATAGGCTGGAACAAGAAATACAGAAATTAGAAAGTGAAGAATCCCAAATATCTGCCAAAGAACAAATCATTCTGGAGAAACTAAAGGAGACTGATAAATCCTTCGACAACTTGCAAAAGGTATTTAAACAAAAAAAAAAAAAAAAAAAAGACACTCGGGCACAGATTGAAACCAGGGTAGGCTCAGCACTGTTTGAAAGCAGCAGTTTTAATTCATGAATTTATGGGAGGATTGAGGGCAGTTGCAGAGCACCTAGCTCAAACCGGTATGAACAATACTAGAAAAGATATGTAGGCATCAGATTTATTGTGGTTGGAATATTTGGATTTCCCCTTCCCTCTCCAGATTTTTTTGCAGAGGCATTTCAGAGGTTCTCTCCCTAACTTATCTGCAAGCAAACCATGTGAGCTTTTGGCCCCACTGAAAGATACCAACAGGACCCTGGAAGGCATCTCAAACTTCCCCACTCCCTGTGGCACCCAGTGGTAGTGGCATTCACCACCAATGCCACTTCCAAACATTACAGTCTGCAACAAACAGTACTGTTCTCCTTTCAGTTACACCATGTCCCCCTCCCTCAGCCTCCAGTGGCACCTAAACCTCAGGGGCAACATCCCTAGTTGCCTATTTAAAAATTACAAAGAAACATAAAAGCAAGCCTAGCATAAAAATCAAGACTGCATGCAAATTATACCCAAAATGCAAAACGTTTAACCAAACATCTTATTTTTTCTCTTCACAGAGTTTCTCACACCAGGACGGTGGTAAGTGACTTTTTACTATTGTAGAGCTTTGGGTTTAACAAGAGTTGTTATTATAGCTTGTTGCAAAAGTTTACAGAGTGTAGGTTCTTCTCTTCGTTGTATGTTTCTGATTTATTGCTAGAGTCATTATCTTTTCCTTTGGTGTTGCTATAGCACAAGCACAAACGTTGCTATTGTGGTGAAATGGTTTTTCTTTGGCAGAGCTCCACCTCTTCTTATGTGCACACAAGGGAAAAGAACAGCATAGATGACTTAAAACAGGCAGTATATGACCTCTATGATGTTGACCTCTTTCACCACATGATAGCCCTGCACTATAGACTCCTTTTCACCTCTCTGTGGTCGGCCTTCTCCATTGTATGTGCTCATGCCCTGTACATAAATGGTTAAATACAATGAGGACTATTCCTAATATACAGGAACAACTATTAAAATTAGATTACTTGACTGATGAACAATACTCACTACACAATGATTCTTAGAGAAGGAAGACCTCATGTGGGTGGATGAAAATGTAATAATTCTTAGTTTGTGAACTTGGTGTCACACTATGTATGATGTCTAAATACTGAGCTATAAATTTAGGTGTCTGAGCAAGCAAATAATGTGGTTGGTTCCCAAGAAGCTAGAGAGACAGACCCTTGTAGTGCCTCTCCAGGACCCTTAGGATCCAGGAAGGATACCATGCTGCTCTGTCTGCAGATAAATCTGTGTTCCAGACATAGATTCTCAGCACCTGTCTTTGAACTAAGCTGAAAGAGGGTAGATTTAGATATTAGGAAGAAAGTTTTCACTGTGACGGTGGTGAGGCACTGGCCCAGGTTGCCCAGAGAAGCTGTGGATGCCCCATCCCTGGAGGTGTTCAAGGCCAGGCTGGATGAGCCTTTGAGCAACCTGGTCATGTCCCTGCCCATGGCAGGGGGTTGGAACTCAAACTTTAAGGTCCCTTCCAACCATAACCGTCCTATGCTTCTATGATTCTGTGATTCTATGAACTAACAAAATGCAAAACACCAAGGTCACAACCATTTCCTCCAGCTGCTGACAAAGCGATGCCCAACAGTGCGGGGAGTATAGATGAGGAATACATAGGATGATCCTAACATTAAAGCACTGGGATGCTATGGAAGGTTAATATGTAGTATATGAGTTGATGTGGAGCTGTTTGGGGAAGACTCTTTTTGAGGGGATTAGTGTGGGTTAATAAAAGGGTTTTATTTCTAACTCAAAGATCTACTTCAGAAATTTTCACTCCTATTAGCAATATAGCTCAAGTTTTACATTAAATCCTGTAGTCAAATAAAAAAAACCTCCCGGACAGGACGCTCCATGCTAAGAACTTCTTCTTCCTTCCTCCTGGAGCATTTGAAATCTGCTACCACAAAGTAAATAAAGATCCAGAATGGCAAATCTGCCGAGTTTCACCATGGTTGTTGGTAAGACTCCAAAAGAGGAATGGTGCCTACAGGAATTAGCACCCAAAGTGCTCTGAAGCTTTTATGACTCCTGCAAGACATCGTCTCCCTCTTCATGCGCATTTTGAGGAAACAAGAATCAAAGGAAGCCCCAGCTAACAACTATGTAGCAGTAGCTTCCCCAAAGGTATTTTATTGTAGCAATGTAGTATTTCATTGGGTTAAAGAGGGGGCTTACTGCTCTCCAGATTTTCCCTGCATTCAGCAGATCCTTCCAGACTGAGCCAGAAGCAAGGACAGCTCATGATTTCTGAAGGGTAACAGAGAAATCGCAAAACTATGCCACAGAGAAGAGTGCCTTTGGAATAAATGTGCAAGAAAAGGGAGCAGGGGATATAGCTAAGTTAACTGCTACCTCTTCTCTTCCAGACCACTTGCTTTATATATCTTGTCTCTTCCTTTTGGCAGCTGGTCCTTGTGGGCTGAGGCAGCATCATACTTGGCTCCTCTAGGGATGGCCAAGGCTGCAAGCTGTCCTGTTATCCCTTCCACTGTGGGTACAATGTGACTGTTCATCTCCCCATGGTGAAAGCCAAGCAGGTCCCCTGTTTTCTGCTGACAACAGTCTGTGAGGGTAGCTGAGAAGAGCAGGAAGAAAATGCATACATAGCTCACTGTGAGCACTTTGGTACTATAGATTTTTCCTTCCTTTGAAAACATGCAGAATTTGCTCTGTTGCAGACCAACCATCTGTCTGCCAACTCTCTGTAACATGTATGCTGTAGAGAAAAATGGTACGAGCTACTGGATAATACAGGAAGGCTGTGTAAGACACAGACAAAAACCAACACCAGCCTGTTGGGGCAATTTCTTCAATCTCTGCCACATCCTGAAAGGCTTCAGCTCTGTGAATATCACATTAGTTTGCTCTGTGTCCATCCCACCCTTTATTCTAAATGTGATAATGGTAACAGAAAGTGATTTATCTCACCACAGTGTCCCTGTGCATGTTTCTGTGCCATGTATAAGGTGGTGACAGAGCTTTTGAGTGTGCAGAAAGCACAACTACAGGTAGCCAGAGCCCAGAGGGGTCCCAGCAAAGGCTGCGAGGGGAGAAATGCTGGTGAGCACCAGTGACCCATGAGGTGACTCTCTGTGTCCTTCCCACTCTTCGCAGAAAACAGCTGTGTTTGGTACTGAGCATTTCTGAGCTTGAAGTCATCCAGGCACAATAAAGACACATCCCCTGTTTCCCAGGGTAGGAACACACTCTGCCTTCATAGATCGCCACAAGAGAGAAAACAGCAGAATTGCTAAGGCTGGGGGCTGTGGCCTTGTTACCTGCAGTTGTACTTCTGCCAGCCCTTTGGTGGCTTGTCATCAGCAAGCTCTCCATTAAACAAGGCCTGAGATGATGTTAGGAATCACATAATGCTCAGGTTAGGAATCCACTGCTCAGGTCTGCAGTCAAAACCAGGCATGTGGTAATGCTATGCTGCGTGCACATCATGAACAAATGGAAAGAGAGAGCTCTTTCTCTGTATGTGCATGTGTCTATGGCTCAATGCATATAAAAAATACAAGCCACATTAAGATCTTGACTGCTGAATTTGCCTAAAGGGTAAATTCATCTTCTGCAATCTTTGGCCATATGTAAGCAGACTACATGCTGCTACTTCAGCCAACATACAGAAGCCACAATTACAGTAACTCTACAGTTTGCACAGGCCTCTGTTTGAATTTGGTAAGTATTAGCATATATTTGACAAAGATATGGTTCTGGAAACTTGTCCTGGATTGTTTAGTTCCCAGCACATTGCTTAGAGACTCATCTGGTTTTCTCTCCTCTGATCTTGACCAGCTGTGCAGCCCAACAGCAAAACGGACGAGCATACCCTCAGAGGAGTCAAGTACAGATCCTTGCAGAGTGCTTCCCATATGTCCTTTAAAACATTGTCAGCAATTGTTTTTCAGTTATAGGGTTTTAAGTAACTTTTAAATTCAATCTGCATCCAAGTCTGCCATGATTACAGCACCTCTGGACACCTGAGTGAAAACCATTGATCACTACCCTTCGATTGCAGCCTGTTAAGCCAATTTCCTACTCATCTCACAGACTGCTCGTCCAATCTGTATCTCACCGGTTCATCCAGAAGGCTGTGGGAAACAATGTAAAATGCTTTGCTACAGTTCAAGTAAACAATACCCACTGCTCTCCCCATGCCAACAGGAGATGTTACATTGTTGTAGAAGGCAATCAAGTTAGTCTGTTGTGATTTGCCCTTGGTAAATCCATGATGGCTTCTCCCAATGACCTGCTTCATTTGGTTTGTAATAGTTCCTAGGAGGACTCATTCCGTCACTTTCACAGGGAATGAAGTTAGACCAATGGGCCTCTAGTTTCCTGGGTCCTCCTTTGGTCCCTCCCTGTATATGGGCATGACATTTTCCCTCTTCCAATCATCAGGGATATCCCCTGATCTCCATGACCTTCAAATATTATAGATAGTCACCTTGCAACAATGTCAGCCAATTCTCTTAGCACTCTGGGGTAGATTCTGACCAGACCCGTGGATTTATGCGTGTTGAGCCCTTGCAAGAGGCTGCAGACCAGCCCTTCCTCCACCACCAGTGGGTCAGCACATGAGCTGTGGTAGCTACTTGATCTTGTGATCTGGGGTCTACCTGTGCCACTAGGACAGAGGCAAAGAAGGTACTGAGCACATCTGCCTTGTCAGCATTGTTAGTGAGTGGTTTCCCTGTTCTGTTTAGTAATGGGCTTATGACTCCCCTGTGCCTCTGCTTACTGCTCACAAATCTGAAGAACCCTTTCTTGTGGTACTTGACATCTTTGGCCAATTTCAGTTCTAGCTGAGCCTGAGCCTTCCTGACTATATCTCTGCATAACCTAGCAAGGTTCTTGTAGTCCTCATGGCTATTTGGCTGCCTTTCCATAGTTGGTATGCTTCTTTTTTTTTGCTTTTAATTACACTTAAAATCTCATTGTTAAGCTAGGGTGGTCTTTTGTTCAGCCTTTTTCCTTTCTCTTTACAGAGGACGGACTGTTCTTGTGCTTCCAGCAGGCACTCTTTAATAGCTCCCAGTGCGCACAAGCTCCTTTGCCCTCCATGGATGCTTCCCATGGAACCCCTCACAGTGGGGCTCTGAGCACGTTGAATCACAGAATCACACACAGAATCACAGAATGGTTTGGGTTGGAAGGGACTTTAAAGATCATCTAGTTCCATCTAGCCATGAAGTTGGCTTTTCTAAATCTCAGGGTTTTTGTCTTACTACTGGTCTTCAGTGTGCTCAGCAGGATCTTAAACTCCACAGTGTTGTGGTCACTGCATCCACGGCTACCACTGATACCATGTTGTTAAGTAAATCTTCTTCATGATTTGTGAGCAGTAAATCTAGCAATGTACTGCTCCTAGTCAGCATGTCCAGCATCTGTAGCAGAAAGCGGTCCTCAGTGCATTCCAGGAACCTGATGGACAGCTTGTGCACCTTTTTTTTTTTTTTTTTTTCCCCAACAAACATCTGAGTAATTGAAGCTACCCATGAGAACCAGGTTCTGTTGGCCCAAGACTTCCTTGAGCAGCCAAAGTAAGGTTTTGTCAATTTCATCATCCTGACTGGGAGGTCAGTATCACATACCTAACATAAGATCCCCCCTAGTGATGATCTCTCTAATCTTGATAACAAAGGCATTCATTCAATAGA
>VZTO01028272.1:94472-190718 GCA_013400615.1 Syrrhaptes paradoxus
AGAAGGAAGAACAGATTGTGAACAAGACTCCGGTCCTAAGTGCATTCCAGTAACCTGATGGACAGCTTGTGCCCCTTTTTTTTTTTTTTTTTTTCCCCAACAAACATCTGAGTAATTGAAGCTACCCATGAGAACCAGGTTCTGTTGGCCCAAGACTTCCTTGAGCAGCCAAAGTAAGGTTTTGTCAATTTCATCATCCTGACTGGGAGGTCAGTATCACATACCTAACATAAGATCCCCCCTAGTGATGATCTCTCTAATCTTGATAACAAAGGCATTCATTCAATAGAACTGGCATGGTCTCCAGAGCAATCCTCTATGCACTCAAATTTCTTTCTCACATAAAGTGCAACCCCACCTCCTCTTCTTGCCTTCCTATCTTTCTGAAAGTGTTTGCAACCATCCATTGTGGTCTTCCCATCATGTGAGTGTTCCCACCAAGCTTCTGTGACTCCTGGGACATCTCTCAGACTGGGTATGGGGCTCTAGCTCCTCCTGCTTGTTGCTCAGATTACAGACATTGGTATACATGCACTTGAGGTGGCTGAATATAGGGTTCTTGCCTCTGGAAAGGCTTGGAGAGCATTCCTTACTGCTCTGGTAGCTGCGCTCATCCACTTGGTTGCTTATGGATATACCGGTGTCAGCTGTGGAGCCTACACCCGAGTTCATTCGTTAGAGCATGATTGATTCATTAAAGGCAGAGCCAGGCTATTCGGCTTTTAGCAAAGCTTCCTGCTTAAGCTTCCATTTGTGGTTTTACAAACGTGGTGGGAGGCTCGAAACCTCTGTCCCCTCTGATGTAGCCACATGGAGCCCCAGAGGGCTTTGCAGGTGGAACAGCCCTGCCCTGGGAGCAGTATTTGCAGAAGACTTACCAGTAATTTTAGTGGTAGTCAGACTTTTAAAGATAAACCAGCCCTTGGAAAATTATAGCATCCAACATTTGGCCACAAGCCTCTGCCTGGGAGCTATTCTAAGCAATTCTGAAGGTTTAGTTTTGTGTAAGCACTCTTGAAGGATTATCTGGCCCCATATGTTTTCCCAAGCACTTCTCTGTCTGATAATATGGAAGAGTGCCATAACCCTAAAACACAGTTTTTTGTAAGTAGAACAAAAAGCCACAGGACATGTTTTCTGGCATCCTTAGGTAAGTCATCAAAGGCTGACATGAAGATATTGAATGCAGTCAGTTCAAATGCTTTAATTTATGTTCTAACTTCTTATGAGAACAAAATGCTAATTTGTGCCTCATCCACTCCTTGTAAAATTGACCTCTTATAACTTTTTTGAAGGTGCTAAATGAAATACACTTTGCTACCAGTGAGATAAAGGGAAATGAGCATATTAGTTTTGTTTGGGGGAGACTAGGCAGGAACTGGCAGAATCAACCAAGCCCCAACTTATTCTAGTCAAATACCCCATTTCTGACACATAGCACCACCCTTTGCTTCAGAAGAAAGTACGCAAGAATCCTACCCCCACCACAGGGGTTCCCTCTCAGGACAATAATGAGAGATTGCCAGAAGCCCTGACGTTAATTTTTTAGTATTTTATTCTAAGTAACACCCAGGGTCCTTTCTAAACTGAATCAATATTAACACCTAACGCTTACCTAGGTATTGTCTCCTAAAGCAGGAGGTAAAAAACCCCCAACTTACTGAGGTCAACAGACGTGTACAGCCTCAAAGTGATAGTTTCACCATCAAGCTGTACAAATGATCTTGCTCACTGCTAGACATCAGCGATGCTAGCTGCCAGGATGGTCAGCTCAGTTCCCTGTACAGGCACCGAGGAAAAACCAACACTTGTGATGGATTTTGCCTCCTGCAGTGCCCTGGGATAAGAACTGCACCCTAACTGTGCCTATTTGTTCCCATGGACTGCAAAAGAAGTAAGGATGATTAGTTCAGCAACACCAATCTGCATTAATTACACCCACATGTGGACAGATAGGTCTGTCACTCACGTCACTGGATGATTGTGTACCGGAACTACTGTGCCAGCAGTACACTCTATGGGGTGAATAATTACTAAATTTCTACCATTTGCAGAACACAAAGTGCCTTCTTATTCTGGCCCACAGTCCCCAGTTCTTTCTTCTGAGGAATTCAGTTTTCAATAATGGCCTGCTCATTTGCTGGTGTTATTTCTCAGAATAACAACACCAAGCATTGAACCAATTTCTCATCAGAAGCAAGAAACCCGGCAAAGAAAGCAGCTGTTGCTGGCCATTGCTCAGTCACCTGTGTCTTAAACAACTATTTCTCCTAGGGTCTCCTGCTAAAAATAAAAAATTTTGAGGAAATAATATGCCCTGAAAATATAAAAGCCCATTTGCTAAGACTGCCCTTTGTCTACTGAAGTATGAAGTAAAATAATATTTCCCTGCCCATGTTTTTTGGTTTGTGTTTTGTTTTTTTTTTTCAAATTCTCGTGATACAAACTGAACTTACATACTAACTTTCTGGCTTTCTGGAATGAATTTGCACCGTGCCTCGATTCCATCCTCCTCTGATATAGGAAGGGGGAAGAGAGACCTTCCTACAGTGCTCCATGGAGGAAAGAAGGGTCTTTTTGGGAACTGTGATTACTATCTTCCTGCNATACCGGTGTCAGCTGTGGAGCCTACACCCGAGTTCATTCGTTAGAGCATGATTGATTCATTAAAGGCAGAGCCAGGCTATTCGGCTTTTAGCAAAGCTTCCTGCTTAAGCTTCCATTTGTGGTTTTACAAACGTGGTGGGAGGCTCGAAACCTCTGTCCCCTCTGATGTAGCCACATGGAGCCCCAGAGGGCTTTGCAGGTGGAACAGCCCTGCCCTGGGAGCAGTATTTGCAGAAGACTTACCAGTAATTTTAGTGGTAGTCAGACTTTTAAAGATAAACCAGCCCTTGGAAAATTATAGCATCCAACATTTGGCCACAAGCCTCTGCCTGGGAGCTATTCTAAGCAATTCTGAAGGTTTAGTTTTGTGTAAGCACTCTTGAAGGATTATCTGGCCCCATATGTTTTCCCAAGCACTTCTCTGTCTGATAATATGGAAGAGTGCCATAACCCTAAAACACAGTTTTTTGTAAGTAGAACAAAAAGCCACAGGACATGTTTTCTGGCATCCTTAGGTAAGTCATCAAAGGCTGACATGAAGATATTGAATGCAGTCAGTTCAAATGCTTTAATTTATGTTCTAACTTCTTATGAGAACAAAATGCTAATTTGTGCCTCATCCACTCCTTGTAAAATTGACCTCTTATAACTTTTTTGAAGGTGCTAAATGAAATACACTTTGCTACCAGTGAGATAAAGGGAAATGAGCATATTAGTTTTGTTTGGGGGAGACTAGGCAGGAACTGGCAGAATCAACCAAGCCCCAACTTATTCTAGTCAAATACCCCATTTCTGACACATAGCACCACCCTTTGCTTCAGAAGAAAGTACGCAAGAATCCTACCCCCACCACAGGGGTTCCCTCTCAGGACAATAATGAGAGATTGCCAGAAGCCCTGACGTTAATTTTTTAGTATTTTATTCTAAGTAACACCCAGGGTCCTTTCTAAACTGAATCAATATTAACACCTAACGCTTACCTAGGTATTGTCTCCTAAAGCAGGAGGTAAAAAACCCCCAACTTACTGAGGTCAACAGACGTGTACAGCCTCAAAGTGATAGTTTCACCATCAAGCTGTACAAATGATCTTGCTCACTGCTAGACATCAGCGATGCTAGCTGCCAGGATGGTCAGCTCAGTTCCCTGTACAGGCACCGAGGAAAAACCAACACTTGTGATGGATTTTGCCTCCTGCAGTGCCCTGGGATAAGAACTGCACCCTAACTGTGCCTATTTGTTCCCATGGACTGCAAAAGAAGTAAGGATGATTAGTTCAGCAACACCAATCTGCATTAATTACACCCACATGTGGACAGATAGGTCTGTCACTCACGTCACTGGATGATTGTGTACCGGAACTACTGTGCCAGCAGTACACTCTATGGGGTGAATAATTACTAAATTTCTACCATTTGCAGAACACAAAGTGCCTTCTTATTCTGGCCCACAGTCCCCAGTTCTTTCTTCTGAGGAATTCAGTTTTCAATAATGGCCTGCTCATTTGCTGGTGTTATTTCTCAGAATAACAACACCAAGCATTGAACCAATTTCTCATCAGAAGCAAGAAACCCGGCAAAGAAAGCAGCTGTTGCTGGCCATTGCTCAGTCACCTGTGTCTTAAACAACTATTTCTCCTAGGGTCTCCTGCTAAAAATAAAAAATTTTGAGGAAATAATATGCCCTGAAAATATAAAAGCCCATTTGCTAAGACTGCCCTTTGTCTACTGAAGTATGAAGTAAAATAATATTTCCCTGCCCATGTTTTTTGGTTTGTGTTTTGTTTTTTTTTTTCAAATTCTCGTGATACAAACTGAACTTACATACTAACTTTCTGGCTTTCTGGAATGAATTTGCACCGTGCCTCGATGCCATCCTCCTCTGATATAGGAAGGGGGAAGAGAGACCTTCCTACAGTGCTCCATGGAGGAAAGAAGGGTCTTTTTGGGAACTGTGATTACTATCTTCCTGCACCCAGCAACGCTGGTGGCCATTGTAGACTGTTATTGTGGTAAAACCACTTCACTAATACTAACCCAAATTTTCCTGCCGAAGGAGAATACCTTGGGATTAGAGGTTGCAGATCATGTCTTTACTGAGGATGCCACCAGATGAAAGGATTTTTTTTTCTGGAATAGGTGTTAGCCCATAGGGAATGTGATGAGAGAGTCTCCCTTCACCAGATGTAGTCAAGCAGCCTAGAACAGGACACTTCATTTTCTCTTTCCTTTCACCAGTTTACTTTTATGGTTTGCTCTAGTCTTCTTATGTCACCTGTTTATAAGAGCAAGAGGCACCATGGAAGGCAGATTTCCGCCTCCTACCCTGACACATGGACCAGGCCATACTGAGGGCTCGACAACTCAAATTATAACCAGCAAAGTACCCTTGGAGGAAAAAGAATACTCTGTTTCACACCACATAGGATCTGATGTTTGAACAGAAATTTGACTGTTTCCATACAAAACTGAAAACATTTCTGGTTGACAGGAAAGAATGTGATTTTTAATTTTTTTTTCTTTTTCATTTGGTTTGGTACCTGAATTGTAAGTCAGTTATTTGCACATCTCTACTCTGTGCTCTGCTTTCAGCTCAGCCACTGAATCCTAGCAGAACAATATACAATATCTAATTATATTTAACCAGCCTCCAAACATGCTGTGGCAAATATTTGTAAATTCTGAAGAACATATTTAGCTTATCGTAAAGAACCATGAGCTCAAATGTAAAACAAGTCAGTCCTTTAAGATAGCTTTCTGCTAGTTCAGGGTTTGTTAATGAATGATGGCACTGCAGAACTGGCAGGTGGTTAATACCTACTGAAGGTCACAGTGGGCACCCTATCAGTATCTGTACGTGATTTCATTATTAGCTATATTTCAGCTTTAAGAACAAAGAGCCAAATGCCGATTCAATAATATTGAAAACAAACAGTGAAAAGAGCTGGCCTTTCATCCCATTCAGACAACACTAGCATTTTTAAGCCTTTATATCTCTATTTGAAATGTTATATATTCTGGGTATCACGTTAGGTTTGTTCCTTACCTTCTCCCTCTCTCCCCACCATTTTAAAGGTCATGGACTTGATAAATCTAGAACCTCCTGACAAATAATTTTATGTGTTCAACTGACATAAGGTTTGAGTCATCTGGACCTATTCCCTCCTGCCTCAGCTAGTCTATTGAACACCCATCACATTACAGTGACTTTGCACTTTGTTTGCTTTGATCCAGTTATCTAGTACAAAGCTCCAGTGACTATTGTCGGGGCTGACAACACTCTGCTGTCTAAGCAATGAAGCCACTGGGGCTCCTAGCACGAATCTAACTGTTTCCTGTTCTCTGACACCAGATGCAGTAAATTACATTTACTCCCAGATCCCTGAACTCCCAACCCTCTATTCACGAACAGCAGAGCCAGTTCCTGGGCGGAACGGAGCAAGCAGAGTAGCTGGTAAGTCTCAAGGAACAGAGTATTATAATACCAGTCCAGTAGCCATGAACTTTTTTTGATGTATTTACTTTAATGGGTCTGGTGTCCTGATATCATTTAAATGCCAGGAAATGCCACTTAATTTGTATTTTGTAAATAAGTCAAGGCTTTTTGAGCAGCAATGAGTACTCTCAAAACAATGTAGTTGAACTACATACAAGTAGCGTAGGAAACACGTCCAGTTTTTTTACATGGAAACATTCAGTTCTTTCCATCTTTGCTGGTACAAATACATGGTATCTAGGCTAAGGTTTTGTCTTCTCCATTGTACCCATGCAACTCGCATTAAGATGAATGAGACAGCCACTCACAAGACTCCATATGTGCTTCAACATTTATATCATTTTATACCTATTTGTATATAATTCTTTCTCTTGGGGAAAAGGTGGGAAGAATCTTGGTATGGTTTGTGCTTGGAGTCACACAGAGAATTTTCTAACACTTATTTTGTCAGATTGAGTATGTGTCTTAAATGTAACAATGTGATTGTTAAAGGCTGTATGTTTTTGTTTTCAAGATCCTTCTTTTCTAAACCATGTATTCCTTGTTTCAAGACCAAATTGCTAGTGGCTACTTAAGGGGTGTCCCAGGGAGTGGGAATGAAAGGTGGCTTACTTGAAGAACAGGTTAACAAGCAGAGCAAAGCAGTGTCTGCAGCTAAGACACGGGATATGCCATTTTGTTCAGAGGTCCTGTTGCAAGCCATTCCAAAAGCTTCCCTTCCACCAGTGCTTACCCTGATCTGTTTTAAAAGCAAGCTTTTCCCTGTGTGTCTTGTGCCATTTTGTCAACACCAAGAATACAATAATTTATTTCATTCTTCTAATGACCAGAAGCCTTGTTCACGTAGTCCTTGATAAGACTGTGTGTATGCAATAGCTTAAAGAAAAGGCACCAGCATATATGCACAAAGGCAGAGTGTAAGCATCCATCTTAAAACAAGCTTGAAGTCTAATAAGATTTTGTTTTTAAAGAACAGCTTCTGAATCCATGTAATAGGCAGAGGCCAGATGCTTTTGACTGCACGTTGGGATCATGTTGTTGTGAAGCACTGCATCATATTATACTGTAATTAAAGCTTGTGCAGAAAACTTGTACTTGTGAATAAATACAGGCTGTCATCTCCAAGTACTGCTTTCAGTTTCAACTCTATTATCAGATAGTTCTGTATTGTATTAATAGAGCACATTTTGCAGTAAATAAGCTCTCCTTAAGTAGAAACATTTTAGAAATCAACATTAGTTCATTTTTCAGCTACTTTGACAAGCTGGGCTGCTAGGTTTTGCTGCAGAGAACAAACATTATGCATTCAGGCAGATACACCAGGTTCTATTATTCACTTCTACAGCAATCCATTTCACTAGTGAACAGCTTTCTAAAAAACTGAGTATGTTTATGCATTTACTTGCACAAGTAGCTTTAATGTCATCCCTGGGGCGGGTCATAAACTGCATGTTATGTCAAAAACACTGCTGCTGAAATCACAGTAGAAGAAGTGAAAATAAAATGTGGACAGTAGCAAATCCATAAGCAAATTAGACAAACATAAAAATATACAAGGACCACACCTGCTAACTTTCTAGATCAGATTAGCCAGTTGGACAGAGTCTTACAAGCAGTGCTAGAACTTGCTGCCCAAAGTCTTCCTAATAAGTAGGACATTAATACTATTATTATTTTATTATTAGTAGTACTCCATAGCACAGGTAAAAAGATGTACCTTGCAACTCTTCTTAAATATGGCCAAATCCATGTGATTTAACTCTCAGATTTTCCCTATCAGCTTCTGAATTCATACTCATTATACAAGCCTTCCTTTAATGCACACAACTCAATGAAAACTGTTCCTCAAAACAGGGAGGGTCTGGCAGATTGCACCTTCTTCTGCACCAAAAATATGTGCACTCTATTTCACAGGAAAAACTGCAGCCTTTACTGAAAAGTCATGCCCCAGATAACAGTTTTATTTTTCAAAGAAGAGGAGAAGCACAGGAGCTCCAGGGGAGATCAGGATGCTGCTTCTCAGCAAGAAGGTAGCAGGTGGCCAGTCGGTGGGCTGGCAATGCCCTCTGTGCAGGGCTGTGGTCCTCAGAACAAATCAGGAACTTCCGCCCATCAGAGATAGTTTTCTGGATGTGCTGTTGCTCCCTGATAGTTCAGCTTTGCTTCAGTTCAGCTGGCTGCCACTCAGAAACCTGCCAGTATGTCAGTTTTAGCACCTGCACCATAGGCTAGCTAGCCAACCTCTACTTTTACCTCTGTAATGTTTGCAGTTGTTGAATAATATCTGCCTGAGCAGCCCTGGTGAGGTCAAGTGATGTTCAGAGCCCTGGGGTCAAGCCAATAAACAAAATTCCTCTTCCTTTCTTCCTCCCCCTCACTCTCACCAAAGAAACTGCACCTGGAAGGGAGCAAATTCCAGCATGTTAGTGGTGGCACCTGCCTCTTTTTGTTTCATCAGCCCTTGTAAGTGGAATTAAACACTTCAGATCACAGTTACTCACATGAGACTCACAGGACACTTCCCCCTTTTCCCCTCCCAGAGAATGGGGAAGGGAATTAAAGGGGTAAAGGGAAAAGAGATTCGTGGGTTGAGATAAGAACAATTTAATAAATAAGCTACAATAATACTGGAAATCATAATAATGCTGATCATAATAGTAACATATACAAATACAGAAATGAGTGATACACAGTGATACTGCTCACCACCTGATGACCAAGGCTCAGCCTGTTCCTTGCCAAAGATCCTGGAGCAGGGAGAGTCCCAAAACTGCAATCCCGGAACGGAGATAAGAGCCCAAGTGTCTGAGAGACTGAGACAACCCTGAGAGAGGGGTGACCCAGAGAGAGACAGATACTCACTACTGGGCATGACATTCACAATATGGAATAGACCACTGGCCAGTTTGGGTCTCAGTCCTAAACGTAAGGTTGAATCCTAGGCTAGTCACTGGGGCTGTGCTCCCTCTCAGATTCTCCTGCCCCTGCAGATAGTGGCACAGCAGAGAAGCTGAAAAGCCCTCGACTGTCCTGGCAACAACGATAACCGTCAATATGTGATCAGCCTTCTCCTTAGCACAAATGCAAAACAGCCTCACACTAGCTACTGTGAAGAACGTTAACTCTGTCCCAGCTGAAATCAGGACATGCAGTCTGCTACACCTCCTCAGAACAACGTGCTCAAGGGCTTAACTGCTACTGGCCTTGGGCTGACAGAGTTTTTCCTTATTTCCAGACTAAATCTCCTGTTTCAGTCCGTGTCAACTTCCCCTCATCCTCCTGCCGCACACCTCAGAGCAGAGCCCAGCTCTTGCTCCTGCAGCCTCCTTCTGCTGCTGGGGCTGCTTTGGGATGCTCAGGCGTGAAAACTCCAGCACAGGGAGGGAAACCAGAAAACCGATATCTCTCCATCATTGTGAAAATGGGGACCCTGTGCTCAGGGTCATGACAGCTGTGGGCACAGCTAGTCCATAAACCTCCCAAAGCAGTGGTAAAATACAGCCCTTAGAGATACTCCCCTAGCTTGCAATGGCTGAGCTGATATTGCTGCTTCTGCAGTCTGTTCCAGCCTTTGGCAATGTTTTGCTTTCAGAGGCAGCAATACTCCTTCACCCACTGGCACCTGCATCCTCTGCCTCCACGCAGGTGTTTGTGTGGCATTGCACTTGACCTAACCAACGCTGCAAGGGCCAGCTCAGGTCCGACAAGACGCACACAGCACATAGATGGTCAGACCCCCATTTTGCTGGGCTGCCCACCCCTGCACTCCTGGGGCCAGATAAGACTTCCTTATGGGTGCCAGCATGCACCCACTCAGCAATACATGAATTTTCTGTCTAGACCTACAGGGGAGTCATGGTGCATGCTGTGAAAAACTTTCTATTGCTGATGAAATACTGTACTTTAGAGATGCAGGAAAAAAAAAATCTGCTGTGTGAATAATAAGACTGAGGGAATGTATTAAAGCAAGAGTAATTTTTTACATTCATTACTTTTTAAATGCAAGCGTACAAGCACTGGCACAGGTTGCCCAGAGAAGCTGCGAATGCCCCATCCCTGGAGGTGTTCAAGGCCAGGCTGGATGAGGCTTTGAGCAACCTGGTCTAGTGGGAGGTGTCCCTGCCCATGGCAGGGGGTTGGAAGTAGATGATCTTTAAGGTCTATTCCAACCCAAACCATTCTGTGATTCTATGTTTCTATGATTTTACAACAAGTTACATTGGTTCTTGGGGCAAGAATAGTCTGGACTCACTTGAAAGTAAGTCAGGAAAAAAAGCCAACATGCCAGATTGTGGTGTCCCCAAGTAAGACAGATCACAATTATACCATTGAAGTTCCTCAGTGCAAATGATCACCACAAGTTTCACAAACACTTGTCACTACCTGTGGTAATTTGTAGTGAAGTGTCTGTAGCTGTCTGTCCAGGAGCCAAAATGTTTTCACCTGCATACAAGGAATGTTTCTAACAGTTGGCGACTTCTGGAATATCTGTGAGGCCTTTGCACATGTCTCTTTTAAAACCTTGTCTAGTGAGATGCCATCGTATCTCAAAATGGGTGTTAGCGCGATGTAGACTGCCTGTCTCTTCCTACTGTGTGGTCTCTACAGATTTCATCTTGTTGCTGTGTCCTCCTTAACTGCTCAAAAAGCTTCTTTGCTCTCCCAAAGCCACATCCCTCACGCACGTTTTTATCTGTTATTTCATGATGCTTTGAAAATCTGTTCATCATTACTTTGTTCTTCAACTTTGACAATCATGCTTAGGGCCTAATCCAAATACATGAGGGAGCACATCTTGGCCATTTTCTGTGTTCTCTTAACCTGCAAGCAGAGGTCACTGTCAGTGCCTTGGTGTGGAAGCTGAGACACCTGCCCTGACACATATCTCCAGGAGTAATAATCCCATTTCTGCGTGATGTTGCTTTCCCACCTGTAGGACAGGGGTAAATAATGTTTCTTCATTGCTCTAAAATGTTTTGAATGCTGCGGATGGAAGAGCTAAGCAAGAACAAGCATTGATAATAAAACAGTCCTGGTGTTACTTGCAGCAAATATAACTTGTTACCAGCTAACTGCCAGATGGATGGCAGAGAAGGAAAAGAGTAGAGAGGTACCTGGAGATGAGTTTCTCTCTGAATTTTGAGGTGAGTTCAGATGGAAAGATTGAGAACAACCTGCATGCTGTCACCTCACTTTGTCTAAATTACACCTAACCCCAGTGCTCTTGGCGCTCCTAATTAATCAGAGGCAGCTTCACGTGGCATGAGATGGAATTCCAGGTCCTATTTGCCACAGGTATGCCCAGCCTCCAGCTGCACAAAAAGCTGTAGCATAGTAACTATCTCTGTCCACAGCGTTGTGTCCCACCTCTAACGTAGAATGCTTGGCTCTTTAGAAGCAGGAGGTAGGAAAAAGGGCACCGTAGTTTTCTTTGTCTGTTTGGCAATTAACCATTCACTGGCTTTTTTTGTTGTAACATGCACTTCCTCTCTTGTTTTCATTCAAGCTTTGTGCACCATGGAAATTAATGTGGAGAAAGACAAACAGACAGGAGAGACCAAGATTGTCTCTGCTTCACCTGTTGGCCCAGATGAGGCCCATCAAAGAGGATCCAAAGTCTGTGATGATGGTACCAAGGTAGTCTATGAGGTTCACTCTGGTGGCACAGTGGTAGAAAATGGAGTGCATAAATTAAGCTCAAAGGACGTAGATGAACTTATGCAAAAAGCTGGACAATCAAGTGTAAAAGGAGGGTATGAAACAATGACTGTGTCAGACAGAAATGCGGTAGCCGATGGAACCCTTAGCCATATGAAGGAGCAAATGCTCTTCAAGGAAGCAAAACTGGAAATGATACACAAACCCAGCAAAGGGCATGCTGTGAACCCTCAGCCCCAAGACAAATCCTGCAGTGGCAAAGCCAAGGAGGCCAGCATAGATCAGCCGGTGACAATGATATTTATGGGCTACCAGAACATCGATGACGAAGAAGAGACGAAGAAAGTCCTGGGCTACGATGAGACCATCAAGGCAGAGCTGGTCTTGATAGACGAAGATGACGAGAAGTCATTGCGGGAGAAGACCGTGACGGATGTCTCCACCATGGACGGGAACGCCGCGGAGCTGGTCTCTGGCAGGCCCTTGTCAGACACGACAGAGCCCTCCTCTCCTGAGGGAAAGGAAGAAAGCCTGCCCTTGGAAGCCACCCCAGGTACACAAAAGAAAAAGCGCTGTCAATGCTGTATTGTCATGTGAACACCTCCTCCTTACCCGCTCCGGGCAGCTCCTGCTCCATCACTTACCTTAGACCTCACTGTACTTCTAACTGCAATACTGTGAACTGGAAGTGAATGCCTCCATTGCCTTGAAGTTGGGTTGCTTTGCTTTCTAGTTCTTCAGGAAGAGGAACGCATGGTTATTTTCCCATCAGACATACTATCTGGGGTTTGGGGAGGGGTTGGGTTTTTTTTGGTGGTTTGTTTTTTTTTTGTGTTGTTAGGGGTTTTTTTTCTTAATATTGCAGAGTGAGAGATAAACGGGAAATAGAAGAAATGTTTTCATATTTATTTGATTTTTATATATATATTATATATATATATAATGAAAACACTTTTTACATTTTTCTTTGGATATCTAGCAAGCTTGATCAGATTCCTAGGATTTTGTGGGAGTCTGAGTTTCACAGCAGCCAGATATGAGAGCCTTAAAAAATATTGCTTCTCTTTTTTAAGAAAAAAATCACATTTAAACATTATTTTATAGATCTTATTTTTTATTTCTTGGGGGAAGACTTAGGTCATTTTCGTGTTTTAATTTGCTAAAACTCAGACAAGTCTTTCCCTGAAAGTTTGCATAGTTTTGTTTTATAGTAACTTTGCAGTTTAGTTTGAGGTGTCAGAAAAACCCATCAGTCATTTCTGCTTATTGGTTATACCAAAAGTGGACCTTAATTATTCTTTCTAGAAAATGTATGAATGATGATTTTGCCTTATATACATCTTCCAGATTACAGTATTGTATGTGTACTTCATCTCCCCAAATTAGAGTTGAAATTAACTTGACATGAAAAAGATGCAGCTGTCACACCAACTGAAATGGAGTCACTGATATAATTACTTGCCTTTCAGTAACTCTGCCAATGTTTATATATGAGGTTTTCCTGCTGAACTCCAGTAGATGAGAGATACCACTTTCTATTTCCTTAGAGTATAAATTAACTTCTCTCACAGTCTGACCATGTTACTGCTGGATTCAGTGATGAAATTCTGAGTACTGGGAATGGAGGCAGGGACAGAGTTTTATTTTGTAATTCTTAGGGAAGTATAATTTTTCATAGAGTGTACCTTCAGTGCACCCACACAAAGATGGGTGATGGGTCTGATCCTGCCCTGCTTACCCAGGTGAAACTCCTGTGGACGCCCACTGACGTTTCATCAGAGCAGCTGTTTTGGGAGAAAATCCTACAGCCAGAAGGCTAACATTTTCAAAAACTGCTAGTAGTTTTGGATGCTTCATTTTCCCACATGGGACATTTCAAAGTGGCCTGATTTCCAGTAAATTTTTCTTCATCTGCCCTCTGAAAAACAGGCCTGTTAAAAACAACTCAAAGTGAAAATGTAAAAAGGCGAACGCATCCAAAATTAATAGATGTTTATTTGCTTTTTCATCCTTTGATTCTTCTGCCTACAATGAAAAAGCAGCCAGCTTTTTCATGGTGAGATATTATGAGCCTGATTCTTGTCTCACACAGGTTTTGCTTAAAAGTGTAGCTTCACTAACTCTGGTGGAGTTAGTCTGGATTTATAACTACAGAAGTGAGATTAAAAATCAGGATTTATACTTTCTGATAGTGTTTAAAAGTACTGAAGACTATTTTGAAGTGTCTTTGAAGCTATCAGACTTTTAAAATCAGTAACTGCAACTGAAACACAAAATAAAAAAGTAAAAAAGAAAGAAAGAAAGAAAGAAAACAACAAAAAGCCTCTTTTCAGTCTGAGGTGGTTCCTGTGTTATTTCTGTTCTTTCTTGGATGGTGCTTTTACTGCATTGTTAGTTCAAAGCATCTGATTAAACAGAGTTCTTGCTCTGTACTCTTTTCTTTCTGTGCCAGTAAAAAAGACACTTGTTCATGGTGGTAGTAATATGAGGCACACTGAAAACATAAACACACAAAAAAAAAAGCAAAAAGGTAGTTCTTCCTGTGTTAGGTCACACAGCCGTCAGTATGGAGCTGGTCAGTGTGACTTCTCACCACTGCTCCAGTGACACTCAGAAAAACAAAGCAAACGGAGAGTAGGAAAAGACAGCCACATCTGAATGACAACTGCAGAAGTTTTGCTGGCCTCTCTATCTGCTGCAGTGGCCAGATTTAACAGACTTCCACATGCTCCCTCTGCCTCCCCTGGGGGTTTTTGAATGGGAGAAGGACCAAACTCACCCACAGAAGCTCTGCACATCATCTCTTGACTCAGGCTTAGGGGGTTCAGTTTTATCAAAGAAGGGAACAGCTGCAGAGCCCCACGTTGCAACAATAGGTCTGGTGGCTGTTTGTTGGAAACTAGCAACCTATGTTTTGGGCTTTTTTGGTTGGGTTGTGTGGTCTTTTTCACTTTGGGGTTGTTGTTTTTTTTAATTATTATTTTTCCAGAAATGCTAAGTGTTTACAAATCTCAACATTTTTTAAAATGAGACCCTGAGTTTTCAGCCCCAAGGTGACCTTGCACAGCTGTCCCCAGGCACGTGTAGGACCCCAAAGCACTGCAAGGCAAGGGGTGAAGCCCTTTCCATCTCGCCCCTACCCAGCAAGTGCGGCGGGAGCCGGGCACACTTTGCAACAGTTCTCTCCTTCTGGGGCCTGTTCAACTCACCAGTAACGCTTGGAAACAAATCTTCCAGCCATCTCCTCCTGGCTTGGACGGTCGTCTCATTACTTGCAATCCTTTCGTCTCCGGGTCTGTTGGCTGCCTTCACGGCCACCATGGTCTCTCGGTGTCTTCCCATCCTACTCTTTATTCCCTCACTGCTCCTCTCCCCTATGGACTTTTTTTTTTCCCAAAGCCCTCTGCTTGGGAAATTTGGGGTGTGATCTTTGCCCTAACCCGCTCTGCCCATGCATCTCTTCAGCCGCGTGCTCCCCTATCCGATTACCTTCTGGTTCAGCGCAGACTCAGCATTTTGGGGATGACTCCCTCAGCACTCAGCTTTGGGAGATGTTTGCTGAGGCTGGGGCCAGAAAATGTCTGAGACCACTGCCCTGTCTGAGGCACAACACGGTGGGGAGATGGCGGCGTGCAAGAGTCCAGAAGTGGCCCTTTAGTGGTTAGAAGTAGAGCACAAGCCTTAAACCTTAAACCTGCCAAATACCTACTGCTCAGTACTTGTAGCTAACATTGAGTGCCTAGGAAGGCCTAGGAAGTGTTTTTTATGTGTTCATATGAACTCCATGATTAATAGGCCCCAAAAGATCCGGAAAAGCTGAAGGTTTGTCTGCATAGGGTTTGTCTTTATGGGTCAAAGGCAGTTCTACATCTGAGGTCAGGAAAAACACCAAATTGGTGTGAACTCAGAGGGCCTTATCTCTACTGGCTGAAATACATTGACTCCAATCGTCCTCCTCCGCAAGGGCAGCAGCCATGCCTGGGCACTGGCCTGTCCCTTCTAACCATTAGCCTGTAGACAATTTACAGCGGAATTCAAATGCGTTACCCTCCGCTGATGAATGTGAACCGGTTTCCCAGGGCTGCTCTGGCCTTCCAAGAGGTCAGTTTTCCCCTTGCCCTCAGATAGGAAGCTGCTTGTGGAAAGTCATGCACAATCAAGCTTGAAGAAAGGGGTCTACGGTCAAGCAGAGAGAGATTTTTGTAAGGCTCATTATGGGAGGGGGTTTTTGTATTGTTTAAGCAAACTCCCTGTCTGTTTAACTCATGCCATCACACTTGCATTTTCAATTTCAGCATGAGGGGAATGCAGAAAAGTAGAATCAGAAACTGGTTCAGTGATAACATTTTGCCACAACAAACTGCTCGCCTTAACTTTTGTAAGAAAAACAAAAAAAATCCTCTTTTCAGAGTATCTATTCCTAGGCTGGGAAAAAGTAACCTATGAAACTTTTTTATATTTTGTATTTTCTAAGTTTCTATGAATCCACTTTCCATGTGATCCCTTGTTTGCATTCAGGGACTGTTTCTTTTGCAAACCACTGCATTTTACTTCCATTCTTTTTTTTTTTTTAAAACAGAAGAAAAACACAAATCAAAAAACACAGCATTATGATTAGTGGCTAGGCAATCTCTTTCAATTACAAGAATATCAATACAGAAAGAAAAGAATTACAGGGTTGTTTTCTTTTTTTAATTTCCTGTGGCTGATGTACTGTATGGTATATGTTTACAGAACTCCTCTGGTCTGCCTTTGTGATGTTATCTAAATGAATGACAAAGTAGGTATGATGTGCCATTTGACGGTTTGCCTTAGCACTCTTGGGTTTCCTTCTTCTTTTTGTATCTTTGTTTTCCTTATTTTTTTCCAAGAAGTGCAGGCTGTATTCCAAAGCTGTATAAACACAACATTATCTTTCAATCCCCAGCAAGAGAAGCGTGCACAAGCCTTTCTCCATGAAATGTACCTCTACTGGTGCAATAGAAGACCTCAGCCCTCCAAACAAAAACCGCATACACCTATTTCTGCTGTGTGTAGGCCTAATTCAGTCAACGGGACTACTCACAGGAGGAATGTGTGTAGATGTCTGCAAAATCAGGGCACGATTAATTAACACAGGGTGTAGTTTGGGTGTTATTGGTGTACCTGTACCAATTTTATGTGCTGTTGGGTTTGCCCAGGGTTGTAATTCTAGAGGCTAGATCTGAGCATTACTACTTCTGCTGAGAAAAACACAAAACAAAATGGTGCTTATCATCTGGTCAGATCAGGTCCTGAGTCAGCATTGCTACCACAGCAGTGGTACTCATGAGCAAAAATTAAGTGGGACTTCCCTGACAGCTAATATATTAGTTCCCTGCTCTTCTACCTACGTTGACTACTGATTAAATTATAGAGACACAACAAATTAATCAGAGCAGAACGATAGCATACAGAGTTGCTAGAGAAATAAAAGGTGTTTTACCTTTTGATTTAGTCCAACATCCAAATGGCATACTTGGAAAGTAAGTGGGGATATAAGAGAAAACGTAGTATTTTACATTTGTGTATTTTTTTAAGGAATAAATATTTTTGTAATGAGACACAAACCCTAAATGGGGATTGAGTTTCTGAATACCATCCTACCCATGACATTGAGCCTTTGCACTTTTTCATACATTTATGACAATGCCCAGCTTCTTGGGATATTTTGTAAATCTAACCACCATTTTCTCCAGGAAGCAGGATCACAACACTTTTTAAAGTTGGAAGAGTAGAATCCAATATACCTGTTATGAACACAGCTAAATAAGTAAAACTGTTTCACAGAAAAAAAGGTGGACCTATGCTTTCTATAGCTAGACAAACTTCTTCATCTAGAACGCCAACATGGCAGGCAATAGCTACCTACTTTCAGTAGAGAGGTATGGCTAAATAGGAGAACTGTATGTTTTTTCACTTTGTTGTACATTATCCAACATTAGATTTCAAAGTGCAAGAGATGGTGCCACTGGAAAGAGTAGAACAAAATCATTTAGACAAAGTAGAGGATTTTCCCGCACACTAAGATGTGGTGTCTTTACTTTTTCTAAAGTCACTCAGTGTCAGCCAGTTCTCTCTGTCTATTATAAAGTTTAGGATTTGCTCAGATTATGCTTCATGATCCTTCTGGGCAGCAAGAATAAACTTCAGTTCTGAGCTTAATCAGAGATGGCAGGCTATGACACTATCCAATAAAAATATGGACTGTAATTTCTGTACGTAAAAGAGTAAGTTGTATAAAATGGTTGAATCTATTAAGTTTAGAATATAAATGGATTGTCATCTACTCCAAAGAGATTGTAAATCCAACTTGTAGTATAAACATATAATAATAACTTAGCTTGTAAATAGTGACAAGGGTGCATGAAGATCTTAAAAGTGTCCCACTCAAACTGAGCCTTTTTCCTCATCGGTTCAGAGTCTTGCAAAATCTATAGCTTTTTCCTGTGATGGTTCCACTTAAGACTGTTGAGTGGATTAAGAATAGACCACTTTTCTTAAGGGCAAACTTGTGAAGAATTCTGAGCCCCTTCCTCTGGTTTGCAAAAGCTTCTCTTATTTTAAGGATTTTTGCTGTTATTGTATTGCAAAGCTTTCCTGCAATTGTTTCCCAAATTCTTCTCAAAGGAGGATTTACAGGGTTTTTTTGAAGAATTAATCTACTTTAGAAGTTGGGGGGGAAAGAACCCACCTTAATTAATTTTTTAGAACTAGCTAAATAACTCAAGCCCACCAGTTTGGGTATATTTTTAAATTTTTAACTTGCATTGTTATGTTAGCGATTCATACCTGAATTTAGACCTTGCATATCTATCCAGTAGGTCTATAAGACCTAAAGACTTGCCCGTGAGCACAAAATTAAGCAGCCCTTTTTAGTTTAATGGGATGGCCCAGACAAGTGAATTTAAGCACATGCACAAGTGCTTATAGGGTCTGGTCTTTAAACAACATGCTACTAGCAAGGCTTATGCTGCTTTAACTGTGTCTTCTCATTCCTTTAATTAGATAGATTTTTAAATAGTATTGTGAAATTGATTCACTTTTCTGCAGATAGGGGCTTAGAGCATGGTCTCCCTCCTTACTGTGTTTGAAAGTACACAAATACCCTTTGGGAACTCTTAAAACTCCCAGTGCCTGAAGAAGTTGGGGGTGAATTTCAAACTTGCACACAAACACAACATAAAAGAGGTGACATAAGTCTTTCCTTCCAAATTTTTCCTTCTGCACATCTCTGCTTCAGACTCTGCCTGTCCCCTGTCTCTGTGCTTGCTCTCATGCTGGACACCATTACTCAGCTCCTCCTTTTTTTCCCCCTTCTCTCTGCCTCCCTTTTTGTGGTTTCCTATGAGCAAAGATAGGGGAAAGAAAAGAGAGACCTGATTTAAAAAACTCACCTCAGGCCCATTGGCATGAGTCCCAAGTAAAGAGAAATGATGGTATACTGTCCTCAGTGTTTGGACATCTTCCTGCATTTTCCTAGATTCCTAGGGCAGCTTTGATACCAGAGGAGCACTCTCCCTACCTATTCATCTGGCATCCCATGGGTTGCCCAAACAGTGGGTTCCACTAAAATCTTACTATTTAGGCAAATGTGCTGTCTCTCCTTCCGTTCCTGTGGGAACGCACTAAGGCCTTCAAGCCTGTATGAGCTAAATATGCCCAAGTGCATAAAATATTAGCATCCAGAAGCCACTTGCAGGAGCAGAAGGTGAGCCACTCCCTAATTGCCACATTGCTATTGGCAGGGTGAAGGACCCAGGAGAAAATGTGAGCTTCCCCACAGACTGATCCAGCATGCAAAGGCATTCTCAGTAAAATTAGCTGCCAAGAAGCTACTGGTACCCCTGCAAGATAATGTGCAGGTCAGAGAGAAGCAAACTCAAAAATAAAGTTTTGTGCAACCGTATAAAGTCCCAATTGAACATGGTGCTTAATCTCCACTGATCTTAAGCACTTATTTGAAGTGTAACACATGCTTAAGCACTGTGCTGGTTAGGGAGAGCCTCGAGAATATGTTAAGATCAGCCCATATCTATGGTTATGGTGCTTTACTGATTATGGGCTCAAATTTTGTCGCTATTGTTTTTCAAGCACAGATGTAGGCACTGCTTAAGGGCAGATACAGGAGAGAGATAAATCCATTTGGAAGATTTTTGCTTTTCCAGTGGCCACTGAATCTAAGTGCAGCAAAGGTAACCAAGAAAGAGCAGGTCAGGACAAAGGCAAAGAACACATTTCTGAAGGTTTCCTGCCCTTCCCAATTATGTTCACTCCATAGACAAAGAATGACTCTTCATAGGGGTTCAAGAAAATGTTGTGTAAAATGCAGCTTTTATGGTGAATGTAGGTTGTGGTTGAGATTTTTTTTTAAGCTTTAGTCTCCCACTTTGTTTGTGAGCTAATGTAAATAAAATCCCATTTTGCTGGGAAAAACTGCTGTGCTAACACTGGATTAGAATTGCTGGGGATAGCTGCTGTACTTTGTAACCTGAAGTGTACTTTTTTGACTGTTATGTTTTTTTCTTCAGATTAAAAAAATGAGTACAAAAAAAACCCCACAAAAATAAAAAGCCAAGAACACTGCCAGCAACAGCCATGCTGTAACTGTGGCTTCTCCCTTTTTTTTTTTTCCCTCTGTACAGTATTACTAGTAAATAAATCTGCCTTTTCACTGCGCCTACTTCTGTGTCTTTTTACTCTGTTTCTCTCTAACTACCACTCTTCAAGATGCTCTGTGATCTCAAGGATGTACTGCACTGGAGCTTCCTCTCTCACTAAAAGAATTAAAGTACTAACTCCACAGTTGGATTTGTTTGATTGTTTGGGGTTTTTTTGCCTTTCCTCCACTGCTGTGCCCTGCTGCTCTGACTGTTATTTTTATTAGATGCTTCAACACATATTAACTATCATTGTACCTGTTACTGTCTCATTTCTCTTTTCTCCTTCCTTCTTATGTGATATTTTGCCAAGCATATTGCGGACCCTGTTGCTCTAGGATCACATGGCATCTTTTCATATCTGCAGAAGATGAAGTATTGATTCTTGGTCAGCATGGCAGTATGTCCTGGGTCAACTTATTTCCTAACTGAGGAAGTATTCCACATGGCATAGATAATTCCTCAGAAATAATCACTAAAGAATTTAAGGACTAACAAAATAAACAGTGTGTAGTTTTCTTGCAGGGTTTATCAAAGGAAGTGTCCTGTGTATTTCAGGACTGGAAGAAGCTTGCCATAGTCTGACTTGTAGGGCAAAAAAAGAAAAAACCTCATGTAGTTTTTTCCCAAGACATTATATTCAACTGAGCTTTGAAGAGAGATAGGATAAGTAACATAGCCAGACACCATAAGCTTCCTTCACAGAAGTTGAAAATTCAGCTTAAACTCAGCTATTTAAGAAACTCACCACAAATTGCCCATTGCTCTCCCTTTGCTCCTTTCACCCAGTAGCCACACAGATAAATGTACACACACACATATGTATCTGAACCTTTGCAATATGGTACTTTTTAATGTCACACAAGGGAAAATGGCCATGTGCCCTGCTTTGCTGCTTTATAATTTAGTCCCAAAAGTAGGTGGGGCTTCATGTGTGTTTGAGTGAGAGAAAGTCAGTTTTGTCTGTCCTATAAGATTCTGAGTGACTGGAGAACTGGCATGTTTCTGTCACTGAAGGACTAGAATTGATTTGGCTGAGAGAAGTGTACATAGCTATTTAAATTTCCTTGGTTTTGAAAAAACCTTCCTACTTCAGAAGGCATGTTAACATGGAAAAAGGAAAGATCATGACCCTGATCTAGCAGAATTTGTCTGTGTGAAGAGCATGAAATGATAGGGGCATTATCATGTTCTACTCATTTAGTGCTTGGACACTTGGACACATCAGGTACATATTCCATTTGTCAGTGTATACCATGGTCTGTTGACATACTCTTATTTACACTCCACCTCATTTAATTGTATATCCATAAGCTGGAAACTCCTCCACTGGACAAAACTGAGTCATCCTAGAAAACACCAAAACCAGACTAGAGAACTCTGATATCACTCTTGCTACTAAATTTTCAGAAACAAAATATTTCCATGCATTTCCCCTTTTTAAATCTATAGGGGAAAAATGAAATTTCTTTTTTTCTTTTTTTTCCCCACCCTTACAGCAGGTAGGAAGAAAGAAAATGCTTAGCAGCTGGTGAGATAGCATGGCAGTCCCCTGGAACTCTTCTGGAGTGGTTCCCTGGAGGTTGATGACTGAAGGGCGTATACAGCATGTGGGAGGCCAGCCCTCTTGATTTTTTGTTCTTTTTCCTTTAATAGCTCTGCATCCTTCTAGTAATAGAAGGAAGATAGACACTTACTCTGAAAGTTCAATAGTTGAGGTGTTTTGATGGCTTGTCTGGGGGCAGAAGTGGAATAGCTGATTTTCAGACAGCCCTTTACTTTCCCACAGGACCCTCACAACCTGCCCTTGACCCCTCAAAACTCATACCAACTCAGCAACACTTCTTGCGTCACACTATGACATTTTTGAAGTTACAGAAAGAAACCTCTAAAGCTAATAACTGTAGGAATGAATAATGAAAAAAGGGACAAGAAATTAAGGACAATTTTTGCTATCCCAAGACCTTCATTTGCATCCCCCACCTGCTGCAAAAGGTCTGCTGAGATGTCCATTACACAGTGCATGGTCACATATGCATCCTCTGTAACTGCTCATGGGAGAAACACAGCCTAGTCCCTAAACATGTTTACAAAACCACAGAATATGGCACAGCTGTGCAAAATGTCATCCACATTTACCCATGATCGAAAAACTAACTGCTTCTTTGTCACAAGTGACTAGTTGACAGCAACCGCCTTCTCAGATGAGACAAGGAAGGAGATACTTTCATAGGAGTAGACTTTGCTCTATCAGGCTTGGAGGAGGGAACTTCCTAGCATATAACCCAAAAAAAGAATAGAGGGAACAATCAGCTGGCAGAGAGAGAGATTGGGTCACTCCAAAGCAGGGGTAGGGAGGAGTTGTGTTGTTGCACACACACTGCCCTGCAAACCTAGGGACTCGGTGTCCTCAGAAAGAAGAGAATTGGCTCCTGCCTTTTATACAGAGGAGTTCTTCCCAGGCTAAGTAAGCAAGCTCTCTGGACTCACTGAGCACTCATAAATATGCTGGTCCAGTTGCTGCTGCACCGCACGGTTCAGCAAGACCTCACAGAAAGTCCTGCATCTCCAGATCTGCAAAGGTATGTAGAGACATTATCCCCTTGATTTAGGTACCTAAATAACCTCTGTGGGTCCATGTTTTTCAGTTTCCCATCTGTAATTTAGGATAATTAACACTACCCTGTCTCGTGGGGCTGTGGTGACGCATCTGTTAGGGCCTGTCACAAGGCTGCAAGAACACAGGGCATGCTCTGGGTACACAGCACTACAAAATATCTTCTTACTGTTATAGTTTTTGGAGAAGTTCTGCTTGTAATGCCACTGCCAAACCAGGAAAAAAAAAAAAAAGGCCAATTAATCAAAACTGGCCATTCACAGCAGCCAGGCATTTGCTGGGAACAATGGGTTTACCATGATTTAGGGAAAAAAGGAGGTAGCAGTAGCAAGTTTGGTTGCTTGTAGTTGGGAGAACAAAGGGAGAACAGGTGGGGGGGAAAAGGAAGCAAATGCAAAAGCAGGTCACATTCTCAGAAGTGACAAACCAGTTCAGCTTCCTTTTTGAGTTATTTCCCTAGTGTGTGATACAGCACTGGCTACAAATTCCCTCTGGCTATAGATAAGTCTGCTCTAGCACCAGCAGCAATATGGTAGCTTTTGGGGGCAAGGAGGACTTGGTTAAGCTAATTAGCCCTGCTGAGAAAGAGGCTATCTCTTTGATTTAGCATAGCCCCATGCTAAAATGATTGTGGGGGTCTTTAGCCGGTGTGGTTACCTCTAGACAGCATTGCACCGTGGTTTGTAAGCATTTAATGGCTTACAAGGAACAAAGCTAATACCAGAAGAAGGTCTTGATCATTATATTTCACTGGAGTGTGGTACAGATACTGTTCAGTTTAAAGCAAATGAGATTACTTAACCCTGACAATTTTGTTGAACATATTGCTGTGCTACTCGGTTTTTGTTGCATGGTAAGAGGTTTCTTTTTAACATGCTGCACTAAGTTATAGAACCATCTTTATTGCTGGAGAAGTAGGGGTTCATAGAAAAATTGGTGATGAGACAGAATAAATGCCTCCTTCTGCTGTCCAACTTAGGCAATTTTATATTATTAGGCATGGGTAAGTTACCAGGGAGGCAGGGTAAAGTGATGAAACTGCTAAATACCATGCACAGTTGCACACTGAGAACAGGGCTGTCATCTGGAAAAATCTCCACTGCTGGTATTTCAGTCGGGATTTTTTGTTACAGAAGCTGGAGGTTGTCAGGGGGTTAGTAAATTTGGAGATGTAACCCAGATAGATAGCTTCTACTTACAACAGCCTGGGAAGAAAACAAACTAAAATGTAACAGGAGAGGAGTCATTCCCATTTTTGCTGCTACAACTTGTGCTGCAAATCTAGTGCTATTTGGGGTTCTTTTTGAATCCCCAGCCCATGGAGTCATGCAATTTGGAGAAAGCCTTTGCTATCATTTAGAAGAGACAAGAAGACCAACAGTAGTTTCTGGGCTTCCTGGCTGAGAATTAAATCTGGAAAATACTTGCTGTAGCTGTATGTACAGGCCCTGCAGAGCTGTGATGCCCTGGGTCCCCTTTTCTGTGGTATTTAAGAGACTACAGACATTATTCTTAAGCACTGCTGAATACAATGAGGAAATGATAATAAGACATATGGAGAAGCTACTGAAAGATCATACAGTCTATGTTCTTCACTTATTTTATACATCAGGATTTAGAAAAGACTGTGATTTCTCTACTGACTTATCTTCACAATGTGCCAAACATTTGCCAAATATAAACAAATCCAGAACCTACCACAGAGGCTGTAGCCTGCCTGTCTCCTTTTTTCTCTATTCATTGCCACTCCTACAGAGGAAACATCAGGGCTGAAATCTGTAGACAATGTTCAAAGTTATTTAAAAGCTGTAACTGAAAGTGGAAATACAAGGAAAACAACTCTTTTTTCTCATCCAGCACCAAGAAGGGTCCTCCTCTGATCCATAGACTGAAAGGGATTAAATCCAGTGTGACATCAAAGGACAATTTTCACAACTTAACAGCTGCTGATACTGCAAGCAGGGCCACCAAGCCCCTTAGAAAAAAAATCCACATATGCTTTCAGGTTCAGGACCTTATACCTTGAGCTAGCCCAGTGAACTCAGAGTGCCTGCATGGAAAGTCAGTCAAGGCAGACATCTGCCAAAAAGCAGTAGAAATAAAGAAAAGTATTAAGATTAGTTTGAGAAACCCTCTCTGATGAAATACTGCTTTTAGAGATAGGTCCCTGAGTGTCAGAGAGATTGCAGGCTGTAAATAACCAGTCCCAGAAAGAGAAAACCAAGGAGAGGAGCACAAGCTCTGATCCAGATACCAAAGAAAGCCCAGCTTACTCTGAAGAAGTGCACTACCTGTCACCAGCCACACTGGAGAAGCAATTGTTTTGTCTTTTATACAGAAAATAGGTGGTGTACAAGCTAGATCTCTTCTTCAGGAAGGGCTCTGCTATGGATAGAACTTCATACAGCAGCAAGAGCCAAACAGTGGTCAAGGTTCCAGTTATGCTGCCTGGGGCATCTGGCATGTCCGAATATAACCCACTATAAAAGCACTTGACTCCCTCACAACTTCTAGCCTTGATTTTCTTCTTATCTGTTCAGTCATTCTCAACTATATACAATTATGTTAAGAAAAGTTTGCCCAGAAGAGTTTATAGAAAAGCTAAAAAATTTTTCAATGATAAGCACTTAGGTAAGTGAATTATGGTGATTCAGGTGGCTGAAAGCCATACTGTTCAGCTATGTGAGAAAAAAAAAAAAATTCAATGAAAAAGAAAGGATACTTCCAGACCTGCAAAAGACAAGTTGGAGAAAAATGTAGCCTTTCTAGTAGTCTTTGAATTCACAAGAATGGTATTTGCCCTAGCAGAAAAGAACTGGCCATGTGCTTGAATTTTAATAATATGGGTTGCCACATTTACTTTCACAGATCTCCTCGTACCATGCCATTTTATTAAACACGTCTTTGCAAAACCTCAAATAACTGGAGACATTCAAAGCCCGCCTGGATGCGTTCCTGTGCGATCTGATCTAGGTGTTCCTGCTCTGGCAGGGGGATTGGACTAGATGATCTTTCGAGGTCCCTTCCAATCCCTAACATTCTGTGATTCTGTGATTCTGTGAAGAGTCCCCCACATGAGCCATCCTGTAAAGCAAACACCATTTTTGGAGAACAGGATTATTAAATAGTATCAGGCACAGAGCGAAGTAACAATGAAACGCAGTTAAGAGCTTCAAACAAACTGAACTGGCTTGACCAGCAGTGGTGAAGGTCTTGCTTTCTGTGTAACTAACAGATCTTCTTCCAAGATTTCTATCTTGCAGAGATACCTTCCTTGGTCCTCCACTGCTAGTGGACTTGGAAGCCAACCATGTATGGTCCCTATAGAGCATGAGCAGGCAGGATGGTGCTGTGCAGGGAAAGGACGGAGGCAAAAATTAATGCTGTATGCTCCTCCATCTGAAGTAGGCTGAGAACACTGTCAGTATTAGGGCAGATTAAATAATATTGTTTTGATTCACTAGTGAAAATTAGTATCAAATGGAGAGCAGGGGGTGCTAATGTACTGAACCCAAACTGAAACATTCTGAACTGACCAGTTGTTTAAAAACAAACCTGTTTTTTTTTTAAATCATAGGTTTCAAAGTCAGCTGGAGGCATTTAAAAAAAATAAATAAAAATACCCCAGCTGACCAAACAAAAGTAAAACAAAACCAACAAAAAAACCCAAAACAAAAGCCCCAAACAAACAAACAAAAAACCTCCCATCCAACTTCTATTTGGAATACACTAAAAATATTGCTTTGACATTACCAGGACGTTCCTTCAAACTTTTTCTATCCAAAATTATTAGTGAAATTCAGTGTGAGTTCATTCTCTCAGAGCTCATTTTTTTCCAGAAACTTTGCTGCTCATATTCAAAGGGAAAATCCACTTGGCTTCAGTCAGCACAGCACTCCTAGCTGAAGCTGGGAAAGCTGACACCACAATTTCAAGTCAAGTGTGTGTGATACTGAAGAGCTAGCCATGGGCAACAGACCTACAGCTACACGTTGTCAGTGCGGGTCGATGCTCCCTTCTCTACTGACTATGGCCTTCTCTGCTGATTGATCTTCCCTTCCCTCCTGCCTGCTGCCTCTTTCCCTTTGGCCACACACATATTTGCACAGCACTCCTTTGAGCCCTGCTGCACTTCACATATGTCTCTGAAGTGCAGAGCACTCTGATCCAGTTTGATGCTGCCACTAGAAGGAAGACTCTGGTCTAGCCTCCATTGCCATGCATATGAAGACTGTCACTTTCTTTATCAGATGTTAAAGCTTCTCAGGAACAAACAACTGATGGGGAGCAATTGCTATTACCAGATTCATCCTCCCCTGGACACAAATAACTCTTCCAGTGCCATATGTGCATCATGAAAAACCTAGGCAATAATGGTGTCTGTAGGAAAAAGGACTTCAAGCCAGCTGTAATATCTGATCTCAAAATAAACCTTCCCTTTCTCACTTCCACTGCATAAAGTAAGGAAAACTCAGATCAGGTAGTAAAGCTCCGGGCAAGAGTATAAGATGTTTGTGTCAAAAAAGATCTTAGTGAAAAAAATGTCTTGCAGGTCTCCTAGCCCTCCAGAGAGGTCTCAGAGGTGAGAAGCAATCAGAGAGATATTCTCCAGAGAGAAGAACACAGCCTGAATGCCAGAAACTCTTTGGATCTGGTCCCTGCTCAGAGGCAGTGGTCTCTACATCCATTACTCAAGTCACTTGAACTCTCTCCATTAACATATCTGCTGTCTATTTTTCCATGTAGAGACACTGTGCAACTTATGATAGCAATGTGAGCATTAATTACTGTTTATAGGGACTATCTCCAGCAGGTTGTAGAGCAGTTCTGCCTGTTTCAATATGAATAATTAACACTGAATATAATGGGGTTACCATGACAGAGTTAGTAGCTCTGTTCAATTAATTTCGTCCTTAAGGAGAATTCCTCTCTTGAATAAAATCTATGTGTTTTGTTAGAGGTTAGCTAGCACTCTCAGTCCATATAAAGACATGGTGCTGTGTAAGTGTCACTACTACTGCAAAATAATTCAAACCCACGTGTTGACTAGTCATATGAAGAGGCTAGATCAGAAAATTGCCCCTGGAACTGGCAGGGAACAGGATTCCCTCTTTATTGAATGAAAGTGGCATCAGTACTCCTCAGCAGGCTGTAAGATGGGTGATTTTTTGTAGTTCAACACACTTACATTCCCACTCTGACTCTTACAGTGGGAGTCAGCAAAGACAGACAAGTGCCTAGTTGGGAAAGGCACAGCAGACATCCCCAACCTTGCCTGAGTTGAATGCATGTCAGTCAAGGAGAAACATGTCACTGTCCCACATGATATCCTTGTCTCTGAATTAGAGGGACATGGATTAGACGGAAAGACCACTCAGTGGATAAGGAACTGGCTGGATGGTCACACTCAAAGAGTTGTGGTCAATGGCTCAATGTCCAAGTGAAGACCGATGACGAGTGGCATTCCTCAGAGGTCAGTACTGGGACTGGTGTTGTTTAACGTCTTTGTGGGAGACATGGACAGTGGGATTGAGAGCACTCCTCAGGAAGTTTGCTGATGACACCAATCTGTGTAGTGTGGTCGGAGGGAAGGGATGCCACCCAGAGGGACCTGGACAGGCTTGAGAGGTGGCACCATGAGAACCTAATGAGGTGCAACAAGGCCAAGTGCAAGGTCCTGCACAGGGGTTGGGGCAACCCCAAGCACAAATACAGGCTGGGTGGAGGATGGATTGAGAGCAGCCCTGAGGAGAAAGACTTGGGGGCGTTGGTTGATGAGAAGTTGAACATGACCCGGCAATGTGCGCTTGCAGCCCAGAAAGCCAACAGTGTCCTGGGCTGCATCACCAGCAGTGTGACCAGCAGGTCAAGGGAGGGGATTCTCCCCCTCCACTCTACTCTCATGAGACTCCTCTGCAGTGCTGCATCCAGCTCTGGTGTCTTCAGCACAAGACAGACATGGACCTGTTGGAGCGGGTCTAGAGGAGGCTACAGAGATGGTCAGAGGGTTGGAGCACCTCCTGTACGAGGACAGGCTGAGAGAATTGGGGTTGTTCAGCCTGGAAAAGGCTCCAAGGTGACCTTACAGCAGGGTTGCAGTGCTGAAAGGGGGCTACAGGAGAGATGAGGAGGCACTCTTGCTCAGGGGGTGTAGTGATAGGACAAGGGGTAACGGGTTTAAGCTGAAAGAGGGGAGATTTACATTGGATATTAGAAAGCAATGTTTTCCTGTGAGGGTGGTGGGGCACTGGAACAGGTTGCCCAGAGGAGTTGTGGATGCCCCATCCCTGGAGGTGTTCAAGGCCAGGCTGAATGAGGCTCTGAGCAACCTGGTCTAGTGGGAGGTGCCGCTTTCCATGGCAGGGGGGTTGGAAATCAATGATCTTTAAGGTCCCTTCCAACCCAAACCATTCTATGATTCTATGATCTATGAAACCAGACTTACTGGTGGAAAGGCATTCCATAAGAGGAGAAAAGGGGCAATCCAGTCATATTTGTACCTTTTCTCTGCTTTGCAGGAGATGTGGAAGCATCAAGTAGCACAATAAATTGCAAGTGGACAAAAAGCTAATTTTTGACAGCAGTAGTGCTGAACATGGGGTCTGGGCTCCAGCCTCCTTGGCAGGTCCATCAGGGAGACCCCCTGCCATTTACAAATCAAGGTATTTCTTTTCTGAGAGCAACCAATGTGTCATCTTGTCTGCAATAATGAAAAGTCAACAGGCAAAAGTAAACTTGGGAAACACACTAGAAAGCTTGGTTTTGATCATTTTTTGGTTTCATACTGCAGCCTATTGCAAGCCTTCTTTAGGTCAGAACTACCACAGTCCAAACACAGTTCTGCTGTCCCTTTAATTCAGAGCAGAGAGTAGCACAAGCCACAGAGATCATGAGCGAAGCCAACCCCAAACTTCAGGGCTAGGCGAAGCACAGGTTTTGCACAAGGCTGAGACAGCCATATGATTTAGAGCTGGACCTAGGTCCAGGCTTCCCCAGAAAATGGGTGAGCTAGCGCCTGTGGTTTGGTGTGGATCCATTCACTTCACTTTTGCAGGGCTGTGCTGTAAAGAGCATTATGTCCACATCATAACTGCTATTAACCAGACCTGTAGACAAAGATTAAGTGCCTCCACAAAATTAACTTCAAACACAGAACATCCAAACCTGATCTAGACAAATTCCCAGACCTAAATGTAAAAGTTCTGGTTCAGCCAGAATAAAAATTGTAGTGTTCAGGTTTCTAGATGTGAACTTCCCTCCCATTTTCTGCTTAGGTCTGAAAAATAGTCTCAGTGGAATATAATTGTTGTGGCAGGATCAGTCCATGTCAGTTTTGTCTTAAAGGCATCAATCGGTGTTCAAAGATTGCATGGACTTTATGCTGGACTCAGCACTGGCCTGTGTTTGACCGCAGACCTCATAATCATGAACAGTTCTATCCCTGCAGAAATTCTGACTTGTGTGTGTGTGTGTTCATGTATGTGCAGAGAACTTCTCCCTCTCCTGATACATTAAATACAGGCTTGAGTTTATGAGAAAAAAAAAAACAGTTTGGCATGAATTCTAAACAGGGTGTCTTTTTCTCAATCTTTGCCTTTGTCTTTTTCCAATTTATCGCATCTCAGGCTCACTGAGACAGGAGTCACTTTTTCTTGTTGGTGATATATCACAAGTATCTTAGAATGTGGCAAGAATAGGGCAAAGGTGGAAAAGTCTGATGTCTCATGTCAAAAAGCTGGCCTCAGACCCTACGTCTTACAAAATCTGTTAAACTTTCAGCTGTGCAGTACTATGCTTTCTGCAAGCAGCAGCTGGAGACCTGGCTCCACTGCAATCAATAGAAGTCTTGTTTCTGATTTCTTGGGACCAGGATACACAATGAGTCTCTGTGTGTAAATCTCTGCAGGCCTGGATCCTAAAAAATTTACATGGAAGGATGTACTACTTTACATAAGCCATAAATTTAAATCAATATGCCAGTATTGCAAATACCTGCTTTCTGTGGAGGGAGGTTGAGTTTAAAAGAAAAGTCTATTCTGCTGCCATAAAGTCCTGAATATCCTGTAAGTCTTCCCAATGTAAAAAAGCATTTATAATTCTATGAATATAGTCAGTGTAGTGTATCCCTTTCCCTTAGTAAAGAGCTGTAAGAGTTCAGTCTGGACATCAAATATTTATGAAAATATATATTAAAAAAAAACTTCCAGTACAGTCATGAGGGACAGCCTACTGAAAGTATGCAGAGAAATTTACTTGGCATTTGTTTACTTCTTAAAACTCTGCCTATACAGACTTTTGCCTATGTGACACACCCACCTTCAAAATTATGCAGTGATGTCTGTGCATGCTCAGGTTTGAGAAGAGCAAGCCCAAATTCCAAAGCTGCTGAAAGTACAAATTATCCAAAGAAAAGTTAGGATGACATTTGGATTAGTTCTTATTACGTGCAAAGCTGTGTGGTTTAGTACAAGTTGTTCTTCTTTTAGAGTTCCTCTTTTTCATTTGTATTTGAATCAAAATTGTAATTTGTACAGTACTGTGAATGGATATATCAGAAAGACAGAGGGCAATGGAGTTATTTTTACTAGAAACAATATGTGGTTTCAGGAGACTATAATTTTTGTTTTCAGGTAAAGTAATAAACCCAAGGTGATTACACATATGAGCCTTGTTTGGCAGCCGACATCATGTAAAGTTGAACCTCCCTCAAGCATCATAACAAGTCTAATGACAACTTAATATGGCTAATAGCAAAGCGATAGCATCTTGCATTATAGCACGTGTGCCTTGTGCAACTAACTTAGTACACTTAATTTTACTAAAGTACCAAATAACCTAAGTATTTGTGGAATACCCCTCATTATTTCCATGTAGTGAGTGACCAATTGAATGGAAGTGGTCTTTAACAATTAAAGTACAAAAGATGCTGTAAGCTATATTTTAACATTTAATGTGTATTTTCAGACAAGGCAAAGTTATTTAAGTGTAAGGTAAATGGCTTCTCACCATAAGAGTTAGTGCCTTATGACCATTCTGCAGAACATGAGCTGGGATACTTTAAAATGCTCTTCAAATCACTTCTGAGTATTTGCACTAAAATAATTCATGTTCTGAAGTTTTTCTTAGGATCAGAAGGAAGATGAACTGGATTAAATTCATGTGATCCTGCAATATAGTTTGCTGGTAAAAAACTCCTAAGAAAGCAACAAAATAGTTCAGTTTTTCCTCCCTGCAAGACCCAAAGAATGGTGACACGGTATATAAAGACGGCAGATACTTGTTTCTAGAGACAAGCATACTAGGACATCCTGTCTGGGTCCCACTGCGATTAGCACTTGAAATTCTTCTTTCTCTGACTGAGGCTGGTCTTGGTGTATTTCTGATGAACACTAACAAACCATGTAAGTACACCACATAAAAGCCATCCTTGTGATGTTGCCAGTTTTAAGTTCCTTGACCAAGTGCATGGGTATAGTATGGCTAATAACACTTTCACCCACCTCCAGACAGTGCAATATCTGAGCACTCAACAATTTTCAATGCGGTGAAATTTCACAGCATCGTATTAAGGCAGAGAAATGTTATCATTGTTATATGAAAAATGAGGAACTGAGGCAGAAGGAAATTAAGTGGCTGCCTGTGATGTGTCAGCCCAACCAGTTCCTCAGAAACAAACATTTCTCTGATGATGATGTGGCTCATCCCTGCTACCACACATGCAAAAAGTTTAATCTGCACGCAAGACAAGTCATGAACAGAAAAGCTACCAGGCGGGTAACTCTGCTTCTCAGCTGCAGGGAGCCCTGTTACAAAACCATACAGCCATAGGGTGCTTCTGCGCCCAAGGTGGGAAAAATTACAGACCCAAAACCTTCTGTATGTACAATTATATCCCATCAGCTAATGCTTTGCCTAGCAATGACCTAGCAACTGTCATGAGGAAAGCATCTGCTGCTGCATAAGCCTGCATCATTAGCATTGGGAGCTGTTAGGTACAGAGACATTTTCTTTTTATTTTATAGACCAGGATGTTTTGCAGAGCGTGATTACAGAGCCGAATAAAGATTACCTGCCATTGCTTTACAGCTGTCTTTGTGCTGGTACACTGGTATAGGATATAGGGAGGGCAATGCCATGCCATTACATAGCAGAAGCACGACTGCTCCCATTAGAGAGGCATCTTTTAAGGCTTCCTTGTACAAGCAGTGTAGTTGACCGGTGGAGTTCGTTATAATCAGTGCAGGGGGCTCCTTGCGATCAGCGCGCGAAGGTTTTGGACACCACCCAGGCGAGCCAATTATGATGAAAGTGAAAGCCATTTATTGTGTGTTGCACACTTGCTTTTATACAGAGCTCTTTCAGATTTGGCAGCTACTGACTGGATACAATAATTCAAAATTCTATACAACAAAATCACTATTGGCTACTTTCAATGCTGGGAACGCAACCTATGTCGACACAACCTCTAAAATAACTTAGTTGTGCTAACTAATTTCTCTCAGTTTCTCCTTATCTTCCTCACGTCCTGCATATTTGGATGCCTCTGCACATCTGGTTGCTTTTCTTCTTTCCCAGGATCCTTTATCAACCTTATAATTACAAAGCCTAAAGTTAGTATCATAGCTAAAATTCTCCTTCAGCACAAAGCGCCCCTACAAGCAGAATTCTGTTGATGTTTTCAGAGGGCGTAAAAACACAAGAATACAAACACTATGTCTTCCTTTCTCCTTTTCTTTTTCAATTTTCTGCAACCTTTTGGTAACTCAGTATCAACTAATGCACAGTTTTCCAGTGAGGATTACCCAAGTCACGGATTTTCAGCAGGAGCACCCTGACAGAGGCAAGCAGGGCAATCAATATGCCTTAACCACAATAGCCAGAGATGTCATTACACAACAGCAAATGCAAAGTAATATCCCACTTTATCAGGATAAGAGCTACCTTTTCCTTTTATAGCCACAATAAAATAAAAAAAATTACAAACCAGGAGCCATTTGGTAAATGTTGATCTATTAAAAAGGAAAAGGTGTGCAGCCCCCCCATGTGAAGACAAAGGCAGGCTATTTGGTAGCCCTTTAGTCTCCCTGTATTGCTTCTCAGATCCCGCCATAGCTGAAAGCACCAAGATCAAAGGGAAAACAGAAGTGGTGAAAAGCTAGCTTGCAATGCTCATTCGCCAAATGTTTATTTATAGAATGATTATACTTCCCATTATAATTCTAAGCAGACTTGGGCACCCAGCAGCAACCCAAAAATTAGAGACCTAGCTCAGATTCAGGGAACAAGGATTCACAGTCCCTTTACACTTTAGGCTGCACTGAACAAGCCTCTGCTTGTGTCTCCATCTGTTTATTTCCATTATGTATATACAAAGCCTTAGGCCAGGCACTGTCTCTCAACCGTATCTGTATTATGCAGGAAATATCCCTGCTCATAAAGCCTATTAGTTTTTAAAGTGTGAGGCTTTAGGGTAGCACTGAAGATTTCATATGATCATCACTGTTTCACTAACAAACAAAATTCTCTCTGAATTCAACTGTTCACTTTTTCTGCTAAACATAGGGAAGCAAATTCAGCCCTGATACAAACAAGTGAACATCTCATTGACTCCAATGGCCATTCAGCTTAGCGATGTCAAAGCTGCATTAGGCCTTGGGTCTCAAACTGTCTTGTCTGCTCTTACCATCTGTCTTTCTTTGCTAACCTAATTCCTTATTAAATAGCATGTCTGCAGTGAATGTGAACCTATTCTGCTGGTCCTGTTCCTGCAATAAACATTGCTAGAGGCTAAAATTCCTGAAAGTTATGACCACTTTAAATGCCTCTGCTTCTGGATACTATGTGAGGTTCTTTTTAAGGTGGTCTGAAATTTAGACTGTGAATGTTTATATTCCTGAGCATTCAGTCTCTTTGCAGTCATATCTTAGACATTCGAAATTTCTAAGCCATTCAGCCAATCATAACTTAGTACAGGGATTCATTGTCAGTACTCCTTAAAGGTTTCCCAACTGGTAGCACTAAACATGGCAGTTCACATGTTGTGTAGGTGTTGATGGTGTCATACAGGGGAAAAAAAAAAAAAAAAAAAAAAAAAAAAAAAAAAAAAAAAAAAAAAAAAAAAAAAAAAAAAAAAAGAAAAAAAAGAAAAAAAAAAAAAGAAAAGAAAACCAGACAGATAAATGTCTCCATGTTAACAAACTGATGGACAACAGATACAGAAAATGTATTAAAAGGACAAGGCAGAAATGTGTCCAATGACATCCCTTATCTAGTGACTGTGGATGCTGGAGGAAGTACAGGGGAAGGTGTTAAGATACAGGCTGGGCACAGGCATTCTCCCTATACGAAGTCTCTTACTGCTGCTCTCAAAGACCATTGCTCTGGTCCAGTGTGGCATTTCTTGTGTTCTTAGAAAATGTCTTTAACTGAGCTAGGAGAAGACTCGCTGCTGTTCACAGAAACAGAATGTGGAAAAACCAAACAACCTACCTGCACAGTTAAAATAAATTAAGCATGGCAGTTGTTTTTATCTGTTACTTGGTGCAGGTTGTGAAGAGAAAATGTGAATAGCCTGAATAAAGGAAGAAGCAGCCATGAATTTAGTTTAAACTCAGACTGAACTATTCAAAAATTGAGAGCTGCTGAGGATCAAATAATCTGGCTGTCATTTAAAGAAAAAAAAAAACATACCAACACCCACGCCCCCAAAAAAACCCCACAAAACCACCGCTCATCTATTCATTATGTCTCCACAATTTAATGTTCCAGGCAAGACTTGACAAAAAAGCAGTGGTTCCTTCAAAAAGAGTCTTTCTAATACATTTCCAATTTATAGAAATTTCACAAGAAACTTAGCTTGTGAGATTTCAAGAGGAAAGGTTTGAATGTACAGCCTGACATTTGGGGGCTTACTCTTAAGCCTTTTGAAATTTCCTGACTTCTGTTTATTTTCAGAGCTAGAATCTCTCCACAGGGCAGGCTGCCTCTTTAAAATGTTACAGTTCAGAATCTTATAAAACTAAGTAATAACTCTAGCACAGAAGCAATAAGTATTTGAGTTACAGGTAATAATGAAAGTTAATTGAAGTCCTGATGTAATTTTATGCTTTCTTCATGCTCTATTCCACTGGTAATATAGCCTTATTGTCAAGACAAGAGCTGTGAAAAATGTTTATTGGTACACCCTGGTACAGGCTCTACACTGCTTTTTCTCAACAGGGTAGCTAATTCTCTTAGGAAGACACTTTACAGAATCAACACTCCTCACTGTTCATGCTAAGGAGATGTGGAGGGAACCAAAGAAATAGGATAGATAAAGGGAGATGCATGTACAGCACAAAAGCAACCTTTTAAAAGGAGGCCAGTTTTGTTCACCACAGCTTTAGCACACCCCCAGCTAGGCTTAGGGCTCAAGATTTGAAAAGCTCCCTGGTCACATACTCTGCCCATACATCAGCTTCCACTTTGGTGTGGTTTGCACAGATGGGCTGCCTTATCAGGCAGGGAAAACTATCACATCATGGGACTGCCCAAGTTCTGCCCCAGCAGGTAATGAGGGTGCTGTAAGCTAAAATCACGAGGCTCCAAAGGCTTGAATGCAAGCATAGCTACCAAAGGTGAAGAATCAGCTTTAGCTGTTCTTTGGTGCACAGGAGAATGCAAGTGCTTAAAGACATGCATTGCCTCAGGAATGTTTTTAATTTCAAATGTAGACAATGCACATTACAGTACAAACAGCTGGGAGAGAACAAGTAGAACTGAGCTAACAGTTTCCACAAGTCTGCAAAAGTCAACCAGCATTTTCTTATTGACTTTGGATTGTGTCGTAGCTGTTTGTTCTACCCTTCAAGAATCATGTTTAGCATATCACAGACACTAGAATCAGACTTTTTGCATTGCATCAGCTCTGGAAGAACTGAGAGAGGAGAAAGCCAGGGTCCTGTCCCCTTGGGAATACATGGCTGGCCTGTGCACATTTAGGAAGCACAGAGAGAAAGCACCTCTTTAATTTCCCATTGTGTTTATTAATGTGGAGGTGGGGCTGGTGGGGGTCCCAGGCAGAATCCAGGTTTTAGGATGCCACCTTTACATGAGTCCCCTAAGTGTGGGGCAGCCTGGAAAGTTATATACAGTTAGCCCATCTCTGTGCAGGAGGACTCAAAAAGTACTTGGGAAATGTAGCTTGTTATATGTCTCATCATCTGGAAAGTGATGGATGTGGCATCATTTGACATTGCAAATTAACTGTGAACTTTCCTTAAATATGAAACCTTTTAGGTGTAAAATATAGCCCAGTATCATGACATCAAAATCATAACTTCTTTTTAGTTTGTCTGTTGCTTTCAAATCACTTGATCTCTTCCTCTATTAGAAAGCCAAGCAATCCTGTATTGAACTCTTTCAAGCATATGGCTTGGATAAGAAGCATCACTGGAGTTTTGACCAGCAAGTCATGCCTCTTTTGAATGTTGTGGCTGGGAAATGAAACATTTCACTACCCATTTTAATTCTGGGGAGTTAAACTGAGGACGATACACCATATCTGGATATTATGTTTGCCTGTCAGTTTGCTTTTTTGGGAAAACAAATAGTACTTTGAAAACAAACACTGTAATTTTTCCTAATTATATGTCATTTTCTGAGATTGCCAACCTTATCCACAGAGGCCAGAGGCTGATGCATCTTCTGTAATTGAGCAGTAACTTACTCTATAAGTACTCCCTCTGAAATGACTGAAACTGATTACCATGTAGCACAGCTAAGTTTAGGTGAAGACAGGTGTCCTCATCCTTAAACATCTGGATTTTATCTCTGATGCCCTTTTGTTAAAAGTCAGATTGTGTTAACCTTACATCAAGCAGTGAATTTAATTTGACTATACACTTACTAACCACCCCGTTCAATGTTCTGGATCTCTTCTTGCAGATCTGCTCTCAACCTCAGGCAAACCAAGTATCTATCCTGAAAGGGTCTGCTCTCTTGGGCAGACAGGAGAAAGCATGGCTTTCCAGCAATGTCATGGCTTATGCCATGCTAACTAGCAAGTTCAGCTACACCTTTCAACTACCATGCAATGATCTAGAGAAGAGCAAGATTTGACTCCGCCGTTGCAGAATTTACAGGATTTGCACTAATATATGTGTGTAGTACAAACACAGGGTTGAGGTGATTCTTTCATACCTGGGACATTACTCTTTACCACAACAGAAGATAGTGACAAGGCATTAGTTAATGTTATCTTCTGTCAAGCAAAACTGGCAGTTTTAGGTTTGCAATAAAGTGTTGACACACATTTGTCTAATAGAAAAATTGCTCTTTTCTTCAAAGCAACTGACAGTACAACCTTAACTCAAAAGTATGAAAAAGTGGAGGTCAAACATCTAGGCCGGCCCAGACTAGCAGAGGAGCCCACTCTCAGTCTACTCAGGGGTCTCACTGTTGCCTTGTCAAGGGCTGAAATACTTCTTCAGGGTCCTATGCTGTAAAACACCCCTCATTTTCTATATTTAACTCCTGTTTTAACTGTGAAAATCCTGCAATGTGGCCTTCTTAGCAGCATGGAAGGAGCTTCTCCTAAATAAACTCTGCGTACTTATTTCTAAACCACTAGGTGGATGTGCAGTGTTCAATCATTTCTACTGCCCCTGCAGTGAGCCTGCCGTTTTTGTCAGACCTCCAAACGCAAGCCAGATCCAAAATGTAACCCCTGAAGGAAAGCGTGAGATGTGAGAGCAAAATTGACAGTGATGAGTCCTCTTACATGCACTCTATTACCTGCAGCTAAATGTCAGCACAGTATGATTGTTCCTCCACCTCCACAGTAATGCAATCTGACACGTGAGAATTTACCCCGTTGAGCCCAACTGGTTGCTCACCACAGGGGAGAGCAAAAAAAGCATAATTGGAAGGGACATCTAAAGACACAGCTTCCTGAAAAATGCAGACTGCTTTCCCCCCATCCCCACCAGATGCATTACAATGGCGTGGCCATTTACTTCAGCAGTAGCATCTACTAATGGGTAATGTCCTGCTAAGTCGTCACAGAAAATTAGGTATAACTGGATACACGCCACTTTTGGCTATTAGAGATGCATCTACCGCATCTTGTGGATATCCATGTAGCACTCCCTACTGTTGCTACCTGCAGGTCTAACCCCAGGTAAGAGAAGGGGTCATAAAAATGTGCCTCATCTGCTTCAGCGTGGGCAAGATTAGCATGATGAAGACAATCAACAAACTGTCTCACTTTGCAGCTAAGCCAATTGGCTCTTGCAGTCCTCTAGGTTGGCTCTGCTAAGAAGGTTAGAAGCTCATCTTTGTAGTATTTACACATACGCCTCTCTTGTGGGCAAGAAATCCCTGTGGCAAATGCAGTGAGATGAGCACCACAAACTATTTGTCTCCTTCACTGCATTACAGACGTGTGCTTTCAGCACTGTTTGTATGACTGATGGCTTTTCTTTCTCCTAGTAGAGAATGGTTATTGGTAGCAGATTATCTTTCTGATACCTTCTGCTTTCTTTCTGCAGTTGAGCTTAAGATGTCATGATTTAAAAGAATTTGCATGAATCACTTGTGCTTCCTTTCTTTATATCATTCAGGGAATTCCCTGCTATTTTTAAACCCTGTGCAAGGCAATTAATTCATTGTTTGGCTGCACTGCTGCCAGATACAGGAACTGACTCTAACCAAACTTATCTGCTTTTTTTTTAGGGATAGAACATCACACTTACCTGGCATTTCCAAATAAGAGAAACTTGACTACAAGGCAAATTATTACAAAAGAAACAAAATTCACAGTTTTTCTCTTTCTCATGCCTCCCAATTCCTCTCAGAGTTTTAGATTATTTCCTGCAGACTTTTTTTTCCTCCAAAAACTTCAGTGTTTTTCTCTCAATTTCATCATAAACTGTTCACTGTGAGCAAGATTGCTGAGATTAGGAGCAATTTTCTAAGCAGCATTGCAATCTCATTCTCTTAGAATAGCTTTAACCCTAGGGCTGGTCTATACTTAAGGTTTCATTGCAAAATATATGTAGATTATGGTTCTGAAGGCTTTTTGCTTGCTTCATAGAATGGATGGTGAACTTCACAGCACACTTGCAGCTATTTCATGCTACTAAAACTAAGTATTAAAAGGGTTTTACCCAGAGAGTTAAATCTGTGAGAAAATGCATGTACAATCTGAACCATTGGCTCATCACTGCTGGACACCAGAAAGGATGTTGGTAGTAGAAATTCCTCTTTAAAACAAGGGACCAATTTAGAGACTGGTGGTGCTGACCTTGTAGTGAATGGCTGAAGATACAGTTGTTCTCCCAAGCTGCCATCATTTCTCATACAACTGCAAAAGCTATGTCAGAGTATTGCTAGTTCAAATCACTCCTGAAAGCCCGACTGATCTGAAGAGAGCTATTCCACCCCAGTAATGGAGATCTGCAATGGCTTTAACAATCCACCTGGAACCCAGTGCAAGACTGTTTACGTGTCTCCCAAAATGGTGTCAGACTACACCTGAAAGTAAAATGTGCATTTAAATTTTGGGGACTGAGCTTTTGAACACCTATTCTTAGTACAGATGCACCACAGGGCTTCTGTCATGGTTACAATCCAACCAGCACCCTCTGAGGAATGACATCAACCAAGGCTCCTTTTTAATGGGACATAAGTAGGTGTGACTTCCCTCCAACTAGCCCTAGTAGGGAGATTTTTGCCTTGTTTGTGTTTCAGTCCAAAATACACCACAGTGTGAAAGCTGAAAAAAAATCATTTGGAAGAGAAAAGCAAATCAGAAAAAGAGAATAGTGCCATTAGCTTTACAACCTGTGCATCCACCCTGTGAATAAGACCACTATCAGATGCAGAAAAACAGATTAAATAATCTAGCGCTCTTAAGACAATTGCTATCAGAGAGACACTCACATCACAAGAGAAGTGGCACTTACAGCACTTGCTGTAATAGTTTTTCTAAGATTGAAGATTCTATGGAAACTGAGACTAAAGTATTTTCTTAACTCTTAGAGGTGAGCCCTCAAAGCATGGTCAAAATGGTAAGAAAGTTTCTTTACTGTTGTTTCAAAATATAACAAGGATGCAACATCTAAATGTCTAAATATAGCTTATACTAAAGAAAAGTAAGTGAAAAAAAAAAAAGCAGATAAATGAGTGGTTCTCTTCACCACTTAAGTTATACCTCTTTCTTCATGCTGTTATGTAACCTCTCCCAGTCTGGAACTCCATGAAGCCACCAAGCCATTTAGTGGTTCAACAAATAAGCATATCAGCGGTCTTGATGAAAGGTCTTTTTTTTTCTAGGCTGTCTCTTTTGTTCTCTCCCTCTCCTTCTTTGAGGATTTTATTTTTCTGAATGACCTTTTATTATTCAGGGGAATAGCTGGTGAAAAACTGTACTTTGTAGTTTAACATGGCAACTGTCTGCTGACTCAGCTGGGCACTGATAGCAACACAAGGACATAGTTAGGCTTTCATTTTTAATAGTAAGTTGCATGTAGCTGAAAGAAGACTGAGAAATTGCAGGAATCCTTGTGGTTCAAGTCAAGTGAAAATAGTTGCTCTAATAAATTACATCCTTGGCCTCTTCAAGACCAAATGAGCCAGTTTAGGGATGATCCAGGATTCAGGTCGTCAGTGCTGGTTTGGCTGTGAAAAGGACCAAAAGTGCTCCCACAAACAACCTGTCTCAGTGGAAGAGGATAATAAACAGCTCCAGCTGCCATACAAGCGAACATTCAGCTATGCCCTAACCTTTCATAGCAGGTACAAATGACTATCATGTGAGAAATTAAGAGGGTTTGATTTAGTACCATTCGATCACTGCAGGAGCTTTCCTGGAGAATACCCATAAGTGCTTTATCTGCCTTTTCCTCTGAGGAGACAGATCTTTGCCATAAAGGTGCAGCCTGATATATATTTTCTTATGCTACAGCCTGCCCTTTTTACTGCACAGGTTTCTTTTGCAAGACGATGCAGGCTGATAGGTTTCAGAAAGATACAGTCTATCCCAGTGTTAATGGTTGTATGGTATAGAGATCAGAGTTGTTTCCTGCCAGCTTAACAACACAGTGATGGAGTCTATATGCTGAAAACACAGAGCACTCTGTTGCTAAAACAAATCTCAGAATTAAGACCCTAAGTCTGTGGTTTCTGAGTAATTTTTTGCATTTGTGAAGGACATTCTAAGGCAGTTGTGGGCCCATGTAGAAAGTTCACACATTTTTGGTAGCTGAATTGCACGTTAAAGTTTCATTTCTTTGTCCAGGTCCTATAGAAGCAGAGCAGAAACCCAAAGGGTTTGACAGACTGAGACGGATGGAGGAAGCACCCTTGAGATGAGGGTACTGCCCCAGGTCACTGCTTATCAATGCAGAGGGGTTTCCCCACGGTCACAGTACTGACCAGGAAGAACTGTGATTCGGGAATGAACTGCTAATGTCTTCCCTTGTTTAATAAGAGCCCTTGTTCATCTATACCCTGCACTTTTACTGCCAACTACATCACTGGGTCATGTGCCTCTTACTTAAATTTCATCCTTATTTTCTTGACAACATCTGTTTTCTCTCCTGGCTGATGCTGGTGAGCCGAGAGCCCAAATTCCTTCTCATTATCTGCACCTTGATCTCTCTCCCAAGTGTGCATGGATACGTCTCTTAAGGAAAAAGACATTTAGCTCAGCTTCGTTCCTGTTGTATTGTCCAGTCCTCTACTGTTGAACTCCTGTCATCCATCAAACCGTATTCACGGTTGAAACCAACAACAAATAAAAGAAACAAGTCAGCACAGTGCTACACAGAGGTGGAGCTAGCATGCACAGAGATGGATGAAAAGCCACTGAGCCCCAATAGTGCTGATGAAGCTGCCCTGCAGCCATTCTGGTTGAGCTACTTCATCACAGATGATGATAGATATAACAATTTAGCTGTGCTAAAGGCAGAATAAACTCGTACTATGTGCAGCCTTTACCACATATCCAGGGATGTGAACATGCTTGCGATTTTTTTTTTTTAATCCAAGGGTGATCATAAAGTTGCCATGTCCTTCATGCAAATCAAGTCAGAGTCTATGCTGTTGCAGATATGTCCTGTCACCAAATACAGAGCATGGGGACAAAGCTACTCAGGCTTATGGTATTCATAAATTTGTGAGATTTGGGGAAAATCTATCATTTTCTTACGTGTGTTAATTTCTAGGCCTTGGACTTTCATGACTTTTTCTGGCTAAGTACACGTATTACAGTTCTAATGCTCTCTTCTTAATCTTTCATGTGTTGCCACATCAATGGGGAATATCACTTACAGGTGGACAACTTAAGTCAATACCAACGACTACCAGAGGCTATGCAGAATGCTAGTTGTGGCACAGGTGTGAAATTAAGGAACCCAGACCTCCATTTAGCATCCTAGTCACCAGACTGCCCTTTCTTGGTGGACATAGGCTGCATATACATTAGCACTTTGGCAGAGAGTAGTACGGTTTTTAGTGAATTCATCCTTCTTTCCTCAATCACACTTGCAACTGGTTCAGATGTGGAGTGATTCACACTATGTGATAAGGCTGCTGAATTGCAGGCAAGAGTCCTTTTGGAGGAAACCAAACCAGAAATTCTTCTGCAGGGTCACACAAAATACTTTTCAAACCCTAAACAAACACAAATATTCAAATCAACTATTACTCCTTCTGTCACTGTGGTTATATTCAGTCCAGGGAATTAGACTAAATCTAGTCTGACATTACATCCTGGAAATACTCACAATATTGATATAGAGATGTCAGCACCAACTGCTCCCATCCTCTGATCCACTCCTAATGCACAGCTACTTGCTCATGCAGACAGAGGCATCCACACATGGACAACATGCTGAAGGCTTTGCAGTTCCAAAGATACTGCAGAAAAAAGATGCACGAGAGCCTGATTATGAAGGGATGCTGTAGTGAAATAGTAAAAAAAGGCGTGTGTCTCTATTTTTTACATCTATATTTGAACAGCAGGAGAGCTTATAGGTGTCAGCAGACAATCAGAGGCCCACCATGCTAAAATGCTCCACATATAACAAGAAATGTCCTGGTGGCATGAGATTGGCATGAATAAAGCTCTTAAAGTGAGCTGGAACAAAAGAAAAAAAGCAGCAGAAAAAAGAAATCGGAACATAATAAACTAGATGCCTTTTCTGCAGCACCACTTCCAAAGCAGCAATACTCTAGGGGAACCCCAACAGAAATGAATGCAAATGAGGGAAAGACACAGGATTAGACTTCAGGCTTTCTGATCTTTTCCATAGTGCTGACAGCACAAGGATAAAAGGTACAAATTTCGTTATTATGCACTTCCACTGTTTTTAATGCAGTATTTAAACTTTGATGGGGTCTGCCTCTTGGCTTCGTGGACTACATGGACACCATAGCTCAGCATGAGGGAAGAGGAGGGGTCAGCTCCAAAGAACCCATGCTGGAAAAAGTTAAAAGCACTTACAGGATTTTGGCACATAAGTTGCACTGACACTTTTTAACATTCTTACCCAAGAGCAAGTCTGTCTGAGGCTGCCAAAAAGCAGGAAAACCCACCAGCTGATATTGTTAGAAGGAAAGACACATGCGCGTAGTCAGTGCCTCCACATATCCATAGGTAAACTATAGCTCAAACTAGCACAGTTAGCATGTGCCATTGCCCACTGGAGCAACAAATAAGCAAAAGGCATCTCTGATGCACAGATTCTTTTGTGTAAGTAATCATAACGCAAACATGGAGTATACACAACCAGTAGTGGTTTGAAGACACACACTTAAGATTATGAAATTGCAGCAGAAAGCAAGAATGACTGTCCTTGTACTGACCAAGGACTGCAGAGTAATTTCAAGCTGTATTATTGCATGAGATCTATTTCAAATTTAGTAGGTCCACACAGTTCTGTGGTCACATAAGGAACATTATTCAATGTATTCTCTGTGTGAATGTGTACATTCAATCGTGCTACTGGAGATGATATATAAATCTTTATGCATCCTTACTGTCTATAAAGGAGATTGTGTAACATCTATAGTTTAATTTCACAGTTCAGAAACTATTCACCAATTTAATGTGTCTCTAATCCATCATTAGTTATTGTAATTATTGCTATTGCTATGGAAATTCCAAAAGAAATCAAGCAGCTGTCTGTGGCTAGTTATGCTTAAGCAATATTGTCCCTTAGATATGTTCTTACCTTCTTCAAGGTTTAAGTGGTGGTGACTACTGCCTGGCTAATGAACAGTGTTCACTAACAAGATGCTCTCTGTTAGCATCCAAGATGTTCTTAGTTACCCTGGGATGCAGGCTGAAAAGTCCTCTGGCTTCTTCCCAAGGTGGGACGAGCTCATCCCAGGGATGCCGTGAGCGTCGGGCACACCTCCAGCACAGCAACACAAGCAAGCACCGAGCAATCCTGGGGGATCCCTGGGGGTGGCAAGGCTGGACCTGGCAGCCAGGGCCATCCCACCACCCCATCAGGGACCAGGGCAGCCACAGCCCCGGCACTGGGCACCACCCTAGGGACAGGGATGGCAGCTGTGGGGGCTGAAATTAAGTATGTTTGATGAGTCTTTGAGCAACCTGGTCTAGCAGAAGGTGTCCCTGCAAATGGCAGGGGGTTGGAGCTCGATGATGTTTAAGGTCCCTTCCAACCCAAACCATTCTATGATTCAATGATTCTGTGTCTTTGTCCTTCCCGAGCCATGGCGTGCTGTGTCAACCCACTAAGCATCCGCCATGTTTTCTGCCACAGCAGACACAGCTGTCTCCAGCTCGCAAAGATATTTTTCAGTCATTGTTTTTGTGCCCTTTCTGTTTCCTTTAACAAGACACCAGACTGGCAATGGAGCAGGGCTGGTAGAAAAGGATCCAAGCAAAGCAAAGCAACCTCTCCACCGTGCATGTTCTCCCATGGGCAATAAAATGTCTTTGGTTTCGTAGGCGCAGGAGGATTGGATATGCTGTCGAGGGACCCGCCACGACCATGCTCCTGTGAAAGTCCCGAAGCTGAGGAGGACGCAGGGGTAAGTCTCCTCCCACCACATCCTTGTGAAAAGCACAAACATAACACTTAATGACACCCCTTGCTTGGGGGAATGGGCCACGTCTTCAGCTGTGAGGAGGTTGTTGTGGTGGGAGTAGATCCCGTTGGTGTAAACTGCATTTGCTTGACTTCTGCAATGTCTCCTCCTAAATATCTGAAAGTCTGGTGCAACAGTTGGGATTAGGAGGACCTTCCATAAAAGCACATCTCTTGGGAGTCTCATTCAATAATCCTGGCAGCTCACTACAAGATGGTGTCAGACCAATGCTCAGTCCTTCCTTGCCATCAGTCAACCCCCCACACATCTTCACTTGCACCTTCTCTTCTCCTCAGGCCCCTCTGCTGTTACCACTATACCACCTCCTTCCATCTGCTGGAAACCCACCTGTGAGAATGAGGAGGGCAAGCATTGGAGAAGTGTTGCCCTCACTTGCTAGCCTGGTGTGGTTGGTTGGGTGGCACATGGAAACACACCATTTTGCTGGGAAAGGTGTGGTGGCAATATTTCTTTCTCATTTCTTTCTCTTGGTTGTTCTCGGTGTGATTGCACAGCAGAAGTGTGTTTTTAACAGCAGCAAAAGTCAGTAAGATGTTGAGAGTAGAAAGGGAGCGAATGGGCAAGTGACTTCCTACAGGGCCAAGACATTAATCCTCAGGGCTGCTGACACTGCCAAGCATGAAGCCCATATATCTGAAGACAAAAACAACCATGTTAAAAACTAAAGACCTCTCCAGCAATTTTTTATTATAAATTGGATTTTTAAATAAAGACGCAAATTTAGGTATACATAGCACATATTAATGCCTAAATTTACTTTAATCTTTTACATTTCTTTAAATGAAATTAGAATAGTGATCCAGGCTGTTAAACTGGTTCAGATGAAACTGATGAAGCAGAGCTTTCAGACTTCTGCTATAAAAGCAGAGGATTTTTTTCTTTAATTACACTTAGTTAAATTTAGCCCAATAACCAACTTTCATTTAGAGAAGCATTTAATGACAAAAATACAGAATGCCCGTAACTTTTCCAATCTATGAGTAAAAACTGGTTTGAGAAACTCAGATCAGCTAGCTTTAAGATCTTAAAGGCCGTGGTGAATAATCACCTAAAGACAGCACATGCAAAAACCTTTCTTAAATGAGGAAAACATAAACCCAGCACATGTTTTGAAAACCTTTTCTTGAATTTTTTCATATTATATTTACTAGCTGCATGTACCATTTAAAAAAAAAATATTTTTTTCAAAATACAGTTTTCACACAGGTTTTACTTAAGTGCTAATAAAATCCAAAAGGGGCTGGACCAATCTGATGTTTAAAAAAACTCAAAAAAACAAACAAAAAAACAAACCAGGTCTGCTAATAAACAACGAATATTAATCTCACTAAATATGGTTAAGAATTTAGAATGGACAACATAGCACAGAATTTCATACTCTTGGCTACCAAAAATGACTACAAGTTTAAGATTAAGTCTATATTGAGCAGCAAATCAGCATGCCCTCACAGGTATCAGTCAGTGAGAATCCACTTTTCTTTAGGTAAATAATCTACAACACAAACAATAAATGTAAAGCTCAAATTGATTATGTAAAGCCAACAAAATGAAAATTTCGTGTTATGGTTAAATCAGATATTTAAGTCATTCTGATGGCAGCTGGAGCATGGGCTCGTGCAGGCTTTCCCAGACATTCTGAGCTGGTTGTTGTCACTGAACTGCTCAGTGTAGCATCACTTCATGGCAGCTTGTATATCACAAGCAAGACCTGTAGGACTGTTGGAAAGCTCTGAGATAGAGTTTAATCCGTCTCTAACTTTCTCTGGCTTAAGTTAAGGTCGTACTTAAGAAAGAGAGGAAGAGGTTCAGTGACTGTGGAAGGCAATTTGTTTTGACAACACAGTACTTCCAATGCTTGGGAGTGTAACACCACACAGAATGAAACCTGACATAGCATTGTTTTCTCCCTGGTTTTAAAAAAGAGATCTTATTTTTCAATAATGACCCCCAGCTGAAGGAGGAGGTTTAAAGGCAGAACTTTGCAAGAGGGAGGCTGAGTCAGAGATGCCACTGATGCAGAACAAGCACAATCAGCAAAATGCTAGCACAGAAAAGTCAATAAAGTCCATGAGAATATCCTTACCAGCATGAAATAAAATTAATTTAGTCACAGCAAATGACAAAGTGCTGAAATTTTCTTTAATCACTTGCTAACGATTTGTGAAAGGAGAAGCTTGCTGTTTGATGCAAGGACTATATGGTATATGAGGCAAAGACTAAACTTTTCTGAGCTTGCATTTGCTGAGAGAGACAAACACAAAACAATTGTCTTTTTATTGCTGAACAGTCAAATGAGCAATGTTATTTTCATATAAGAAAAACATCAATTTTAGATTAACTCCAAAAAGAATCTGTGCAGGCCTAGTTGAACTATCTTTTGGTGATACCAAAAGAAAGTAGATTCTCAATTAACAGAAATCAGGAAATAGAAATTTGCATTCCTCTGTTATTTTCAGCAGCCTACTTTCTCAAGTGGAGACCTGAACTACCATTAAGTTCCCTTTAACTTTAATGAAACTATTAACAAGAAGCAACAAGCTACCTCTAGATCCAGACTATGCTCTTAGCCGTGTGGTTCAAGTCAGTGGTAATAGCATAGGTTTCAATAAAGCACAGAAAACTCTTATATCTAATAGGTAATGACATTCATGACCAGTGAAAACAGAATAAGGACCAATAAGCAACTACTGCATTTGATCCTAGTCATGAAGCAAAGTAAGGAAAGGAAGTACAAGAAAGGAAAAATACAGTCTTCCCGAAGAGCCACTCCATGTAATGTGCTCAGATCCAGCCAAGCTGGACCTATTGTTGAACAAGCCAAAGTTTATGAATGATCTTGGAGTTTTTTATGTTTCTTCCTTCTTTTCTAAATAGCAAAATGCTGCCTCTTCATTGTTGCGTTTAAAACACATCCTGTTATGCCTGTAGCTCTTTTTGGCGTGAAGGTTCAGAATACCGTGTACTCTATTACTAAGCCTTTCTTGCAGTTTTTGCTCAAAAAAGGAGAATGTGTATGTGTCTGGGAGTAGCATAAACTGCAGCTGTTTTTTCTTTATTTTTCCACCATCATTATTGCTGACAGGGAACAAGGAAGAAGATGTACATATGGCTTCTCTGGAACACTGCTGTACAGGAGGCTGGGAGATTATTTTGGTGAACAACTCCTAATTTCAAGATAAAAGGATTAGCAGTAGGATGAAAGAATTTGTCTTGCAGTGAAAAGCATGCTGTTACTTTGCTGGAATATTTTATCAGAGCTATAGAACTTAAATTTGCTCTTTCGTTGGTTTTATGAAAGCTTGTATTGCCAAAGAACCTAACTGAGTCCCGTAAACTCCAGAAAGATTAATTGATTTCACTGGACAGCTGCTTAAAAACAAAACAAAACAAAAAATCCAAACAGATCCAGGATGCATCACCTTCCCTTTATCCTCCCCCTTGGCATGCTGCCATCAATGCACTGTGGCCACAGACTTCACAGATAACTCGAAATGACAGAGGCTTTGATACTTCCACCACTTTGGATCAGTTTAAAAGGGAGATGCTCTTTCTGCACAGTACAAGTATCTATGTGGAGCTTGTGAGGGCAGACAGCAAAAATCCCTCATCATCTTTCAATGTGTAAGCCTGCATGGCCTCATACTCTCCTCCCTGACCCTTCAGGCAGTTTAGGACTTATCCTGCTGCCACACCAGCCATGGAGGGGTGTCGCTGAAATTCAGAGACTTGTATGCAGTAAAACTCCAAGGCCACCGTCAAGGAGTAAAATAACTCACTTTAAGCCAGACTGTACCTTAGAAAGTCAGTGGTTTTTAAATTTTTTTTTCAGATAAAACCATTCATGCTTCCAATTCCAGTGATTCTTTGTCACTCACCCTTTTCCTCATAACCAAATTCAAGAAGTTACCACCTTCTATCCACTTGTAGTTGGCCAGCAGTCACATGAACTACTACCCCTCTACTTAACCAAGCCCTGGTCAGAGCCATCCCTCTTCCCCAGAACCAGTGCTGATTCTGCAAAGAAGCAGTTCTGCAGTTGCAACAAAAGAGGGAAGAGAACCTACAAAACCAGTAATTTAACAAAGGGTACATTCTGTTTTAGACAGAGTGGTCACTCCACAATATATACCAGTATGTTCAAATAGAATCATAGAATCATGGAATGGTATGAGGTGGAAGGGACCTCAAAGATCATTGAGTTCCCACTCCCCTGCCGTGGGGAGGGACACCTCCCACTAGCCCAGGTTGCTCAAAGCCTCATCCAGCCTGGCCTTGAACACCTCCAGGGATGAGGCATCCACAGCTTCTCTGGGCAACCTGGGCCAGTGCATCGTTGTCATCACTAGGCAAGGCTAGAGCTGGTGCTTTGGAAGCCTCCTGCAGTGGCCGCCTCTCATCTGAACACAAATACAGAGTGCCACCTCCAACTGCTTCTGCAGTGGTTTTTTAAGTCACTAGGAGAATATAATTTGAAATGGCCAAGTGCACTTTGGGTACTCTATAAAATGAAATATTAGTGCTTGGAGACTGCTCAGCTGCAGCTTTCAATAATTTTTGGGAAAATTTCAAAGCCAGGCTGGATAAGGCTTTGAGCAACCTGGTCTAGTGGAAGGTGTCCTTGCCCATGGCAGGGGGGTTGGAAGTCGATGATCTTTTAGGTGCCTTCCAACCCATTAAGGCTGTAGCAACATGAAGGTGGAAATGTTAGGAGTATGGCAAGAGGGTCTTCTTCTACAGGGTAGGGTCTTGCTGTTCTTCTACATAGCAGGGATTTCAGTCCCTGAAGGCTGATAGGGTTCCCCACGTAAGAGGAAAAGCAAAGACAGAAGGATGTCTCTTTTTCATAATTGTCAGAACACACCTGTGGCAACCCTCCAGGAAGAGGTGGCTTGACAAAACATGCCCTTCTACATTTAGCTAATGTTTGGAACTGGAGTAAGAACTGTGTAAGCTTTGCCTGGTAATTAAATGTATGAGATTTAAGAATACTGCCTTGTTTCTGAGGCTGATACTTGTGAGCTGAAAAAAGTTAGGAACAGTTAAATATGAGCAGGTAAAATTTAAATGGTATTACTTTTAATAGTTACAGAAACAGTTTTGTGTAATATTATTTGTCAGCTTTTGATTACTTTCTTTCTTTCCTGGTATGAAAAGCCTTGTGTGATGCTCTTCTCTGCTCATCACACTTTCTTGCACCAGATCATGCCAGTGCCTCAGCTCTCTCAAAATCCACCTGTTTCTCCACATATTCATCACAAGTGTCTTTTTTCCTATTACCACAACCTCTTCTAATCCAGGCTCCTTTCCCAGTTTGTACTTTCTACATGAATCCATGCAGGTGCTTCAAAAAAACATCCTGCTTTGTCTGCTGCTTTCACACTCTCTCTCCCACTAGATCTCTCTACAAGATCTACCCAGCTTCCCTTCATATTTTTTCCCTGCTGCAAGTCCTAGGTTCCCACCTGCTTAGGTTCTGCTAATTGTTCTTCTCATTGAGGTTTTGACAATTAATGGCAGCAAACTATTTCTGTGTTATCTTTGCTTGCACAGCTGGAATTTGTGATTACATTTATAACTCAGCCCTTGCAAATATTGCAAAGTTGAATACTCCATGAAATACACTGTGTTTGAATGCTTATGTGTAGATATTTAAACATTTCTGCACTGTATATTTTGTGAATGGGCTAAAAAGCAATTTTACTGGCTCTATGGAACTTTAACTATAGAGCCTAATGTATTTAAGCTGCTGCAGGACAGCAGGGCTTTATTCTCTATAGACAACTTCACAACTTCACTCTTTGTCTCGTCCTTTTCATTGTCCTCATGGTAGTGAATAAAGCCCTGCATCGGTTCCTCAGGAAGGACTTAATCCAAAGCTCACTGAATGCATTGGAAGAGCCTCCATTGTGCTTTGGATCAAGCTCTTTATTCCACAAACAAATGCTCTTTGTGAGAGTATGCTATTCAAGTATCCTACAGAACAGTTACAGAGGTTCCCTATTTCTAAAATAATGATTGCTCTTTAAAGATTTTTTTTGCTATGCCTGTTTAGTTGGAGGAACAATATGCAACTGTACACTATTGCTGAAGTACTGTAGTCTGTGATTATCTTGCCCCAGCCATTGATAGAAACATTGAACATGTAATGCTGTGGTAACAAGTAGTGCTATGTTTATATGGTTTTTCCTATGCGTGCAGTAATTCAGAAAATACTTAGAGATATGCTCCTCACCTCTGAGGATGTTCAGGCTCAATCAGGCAAGCTGGACACGGGCAAGCCGTCTTTCAGAACTGCCTGATGTAGTGATGAAGCAGACTTGAAAGAGGGATTTGTAGAATAAAAGAAAGATACTACTGAATGGGATTTTTTTCTGTGGGTAGGAAAAGGACCAGACCAAAAGGAGCACAAAGCCCACAGAAGGGGAAAGGAACAGGGGCCGTTGTGGAAGAAGTTACAGAGACTAAGGCGGCAGGAGTAATCACAGCAGAAACATTCGCTGCAGTGAGACCATAAAAAGCTTTAAGTGAAACCTTACAGCTCCAGGTTTGCAGTGACTACATTTTCCACAAGAAGGAGGGAGAGCTGTCAGTTATGCAGTGGTATACCCACAAGCTGCAATAAAAAAAAAAAAAATTCTTCCTTACATCACAGGTACCAAGTACTTCCTTGGATTTCTTTTGAAGGGGAACTAACAGTTCCCATGAACCAAGGAGAACATGATGCCAGTGAAACTTCGCTGTTTTTGCAACTGCAGAACAGAGTAACTTCTTCATGTGGGCGTAGATTACACAAACTGCTACTACTCACTGTTACTCCTGTGACAGAATTGCTTGCAGTAAAATACACCACACTGTGTGGTAAGAGCTGGCAGGGCTACGCACATAGTTTGTAAGCCGGTGATGACTAAAACAGTTTATGGAGCCAATACTAAAACATCACTCACTCGAGGAGTCGCATTTAAGTCAATGAGATTACTCACATAGCTAGCTGCCGATAGAGATCTTGCCAGGCTATTCCACCACATAATAGATGTGTGTAAAAGAGCCTGCTAGTCAGCTGAATAAGCTGAGAAAATAATTTTTAAGTTCATACTACATTAGTATTTGAACTCTCTAACTACAGCAGAGGTCCCATTATGTTCTGCAAACACCCACCAGGCAGTCCCTGTTCTAAAATTCATCAACCCATACAGACAAAGAAGGGAAAGTGACTTGCCTTCAGTCACATCACATGTCATCAGCAATGCCAGGAATCGAACAGGGATCTCCAGTCAGTTCCCTCATACTCCCTAATACCCAACACTTCATTCCATACTGAATATAAAGCATTTATGAATGTGACATCCAAACTTTCACATAGCTTTTCTGCTAACTGACTGATGGATCTCTGCATTCATTAGTTTTCTAAATGCACAGAGAATATATAGAAGTACTGTTTTCATCTCACATGCATTACCACCAGCCAGTGCATTCCCTCATCCAGCTCATCTGCATATTATTCTGCAGTCAGAGAAATAACTAGAACCACAAGGAAAGGAAAACTGATCTAATCATAAGATTTCTGACAGCTAAGCTGAGACACTTAAAAATCTGCATCCCAAGCAAAACTCATTGTTTGTAGTTGGTGAAATTCAGTGTGGAAACTACCAGATCAGGCATCACCTTTCAGGATTGTATATCATTTTATAAATGTCATAAAAGCGCGTGGTATATCCAGCATCATTATACCAGTATTTTCCTTACTTTCTGTGTTCTGCACTGCTCTCAGAATCTTTGGGAGTTCATAAAGAACAAGAACAGTGTGCTGGGCTGCAAAGCAACAGCCTGAAAGAATTTCTTCCTAATAGGAAGATGTATCACCTTTGAATTACACTCCATTTGAAGGCTGGCTGCATAACAATAAAAAAAATCTGCCTCACTGAAACCAGGCAACAATATACTGACAAAGTCCCAAAGCAAAGGCTCTGAGTAACATCTCTGCCTCCTGAATAAAGCAGGAGCAGCAGATATGGACATGGCTTTGCTCTCTTCTCTCCTCATTTCTCTCTCCTCTCCTACAAACATCTTTGTCTTTCATTTCCTTCTCTTTATCTTCCCATCCTGAGCTGCCCTGTGTCTCTTCCCCTTCCTAACTCCAGGAACTCTTTGTTGGCAATGACTCTGACCTCTTTCTACCCATGGAAGAGGACACATCTGTACAGAGGCAGATTGTAAACTAGGTCAGCTTATGTGGTACATAAAAAAAAACACACAAAAAAAAACCAAAAACAACAACCTAAACAAACCACAAACAGAGTAGAAATAAGAGCCTTTTTGTATAACAACAAGGTCTCACATAAGCATGCGGCCCAATTGTCAGAGGTGTTTAAGTGTCTGTGGTTCCCAATTACTTCAGTGGCACTAATCCTCTGGTCCACAGGCTATGGATACAAAAAAACACCCTCAGTTTTGTAGTCCCCTACAACCAGAAGTTCAGATATGCCGTCACACTTCCCTGAGCTTTCCCGAGGACATCAGACTAACCTCAGGATTGGGTTTTGTCAGTTTTTCCTACATGTTCAGCACAGCCTTGGGATGTCTGTTGGTCAGTTGTCGGAGGAGGAATGAGGTAATAACAAGGGTGACATATCCCTTTTCAGTTCACAGGGCACATAAAGGAGCCCTGAAAGGGAATAACAGGTAAGGACCTGTCATTTGTGAGTTCAAAATAACTGCTCTTTTTGACAAATATTGCGTTAATGTGTCTGACCTTTATACTCTTCCTGGTTTTTAGGACAATAATGACTAATATTGCAATTTGTTATTTAGGTAAAGGTGTTTTAACTTCATACTAAAAATTAGGGAAGGCTGCACTCTGGCAAAGATTAATTCCTTTTCCTCCTTACCTGAAGCTGTCTGCAATGCTGTAAATAAAATTACACAAAAATTAACAAAATACCTCTTTAAACAAAACTTTGAGATAGGATTTTCTTCTGCTGTTGTAACTGTTGGAAATGCAAATTAAAAGCAATAGGCAAAATTGATTAAAATATACATGGTGAAGTCACCTTTGATTTCCTCTGTGGTATATTAGTCCTGTGCTACCTAACTAATACCAAGTAAATGCATCCCAAAATAACCAAAAATCAAATAGTATCAGAGTAATTTTTGATATTGCTTTATCTAACGGAACAAAATCTGTGCTGCAGTCACGTGGTTCAGTCCAATCCTGTACAAGGCCAGTAAGCACAACAGCAGAAGATAACTGCTGGAACAAAAGGGCAGCGGAGTGGGAACCCAGGAAGAGGAGCTCTGAAGTTCCACCTTTGTCAGTGTAATATCTTTGGTTCCCATGAGTATCACAGATTTTTCTCTACATTGCAGTATTGCCAGTTTCCAAAACTTGAGGCCTTCAAAAAACATGAGACTGGGCTATGCTTATTTTAATTATGTTTCTGAGGCCTGAAAGGGACCCTTCTGCACGGTTCTGAAAGTCTTCTGCAATTAAAAAAAGACTAATTTATTTTCCTCCCTCCTTTCCTCGTGGTAACTGGCTGTTTCTAGCAGCTGAGGTTTCTAAAAACCCCACAAAACATGGTCAGACCTGTGAAACGTCCAAAAGGGACACAACCCTCCAGGTTCCTCATTGTCTCTCTCTCCTCTGCAGCCCCACGTTTGCATTTGAGTGGTTCCAGGACATGCCCTGCACAGATGCACCATATCCTTGAAGGAAAAAGTTATCCTGTCTTTGGGCAGGTAACTGAATTGCAGACATTCCTGGGAACATTCCTGGGTGGTGCAGCTGAAATACCCCTGTTCAGAGCTGGTCTCCCTTCCTCCTTCCCGTGCCAGATGCTAGTGGCAAGTAAAAAATATCCATTAAGAAATGCTAGTGGCAAGTAAAAAATATGCATTAAGAAAAGGCCATCCTTGATCCAGATAATTTACAGCAAAGTATGAAAGAGAGAAAACAGACGGCTGTAGATCAGGAAGAGTGCGAAGTTGTTCCCTGGGTCAAAGACCTTGGTGGGGTTTTGTCTGTACCACACTCTTATGTGCTTTCAGAGCATTTGCAAAGAGGGTCATAGCCACATGTAGTTAATGGTGCTCATGTACATTAACAGCACTGGCTTACAGGTCTGCAGTTATACATGTACACATCTATGTCCTTATACCATTAGCTTTAATGTTAAGCCTTTTTCAATATCATGGCATTCAAGTAGCAACGTGCCTGTGTGTGAGCATCCATGTCCTTGAGTCCTCACCCTAGGACTCAGTTGCTGAATTATCAACAGCAGCATGTAACCTTCCATTTAAAACATTGTAACTGAAGAGTGGAGGGTGGCAAATGTGACACTAAACTTCAGTGCAGACTCTGGAGAACTAGAAGTTTGCAAACATTGTGCCTGTACTGTGCAAACACAAAGATGCTAATTGGGTTAGACCTGAAGGACACCTGGATTAATGCAATCTATCTGAGAAGAGTCAACATTGCTTCTGTAAAGTCCTGCCTTAAACAAACCTCTTGGAGGTCTCTGAAAGGGTCAACAAAAATTTGGATAAGGGGTGATCTAATTTCCGTATCTGACTGGATTTCTAACAGGCTCTTGACAAAGGCTTTTAAGGAGACTAAGAAGTGATAGCAACAAGAGGGAAAGCCTTGATATAGCTCAGTAATTGCTTAGAAGATAAAATGCAAAGTACAGGAATAAATGACAAGTTTTTACAATGGAGGGAGGTGCTGGATGGTATGGGCTTCTCTTAAGGGTCAGTGCTGGGACGTGCTTTCAGTGTACTCCTGTCTTACCTGGGAATGGAGTGACACAGCGAAGTTCACCAGTGGTGTTAATTTACTCAAGTCAGTAACAAGAAGAAAGACTGTGAAGAACTACATAAGGACATGATGCGGCTGAGCGGGCAATATAAGAAATTCAGTGTAGGTAAACGTGAAATGATGCACTCAGAGAAACAGCCTTGTAAAATGGTGGGCATTGCAGGAGTCAAATCTCAGGCTTATGACAGGCAGTTCCACAGAAACATCAGCTCTGTGCTCAAAAAATTCCTCATAAAATATTGTTAAGAGAAAAACCTCATTGTGCCACTGTATCGTCCATGGTTTGCTCACATCTTAAACATTGTCCAAGAGGGCATCAAGGATAAGAAGTACGGAATGATGTACGGACAGAGGCTCCCATGAGCAACCTACAACTCTTCAGCCAGGAGAAGGAATGATCTAAAAGGACTACAGCGGAGGTCTGCAGACCCATGAGCAGCTCAAACAGAGCGTTAGGAACTCCATCACTGGAGCTGCAGGGATAACAAAGTTCGTATTGAAACAAAAAAACCAACCAACCAACCAAACAAAAAAAAAGCAGAGGTTCTTCACAGACAGGGTGAAGAACAATGAAAACCCTTGCCACAGCCTACTGCGAACGATGTTTGGGTTCAAGGGGATGCTGAAGAAGCCCACAGAAGTCAGCTCCGCTGCATAGATTAAAAAAAAAAAAAAANAAAAAAAAAAAAAAGACAAATCATACCAATCACACAGAAAAAAAGAGAAAATCTCAACCAGCAGCAAAACCACTCCGAAACCCACAGCTCAGGAAACCCCCGGAGTTTCCAGAGGAGGGGGGAGCTCCCGCTTTGCACACCACCCCGGAGACGGGCCGCGCCGTCTCCCACTGGGGGTCACTCTCCCCCTCCCCCCAGTCCGCCCCCCGGGGGCTCGGCTCCCTCCCCTCCCTCCAGGCGCGGGCATCCGTAACAGGAGAGGGCTCGCAGCCGCTCGGGTAACCCGACCGGGGGACGGGGACGGTGACGGGGTTGTATGCGCGGAGCCTCCGCACGGGGCGCATCGCCCCGCGGGACGGGGCGGGGCGGGCGGTGGCTTTGCCCCCCTCTTCCTGGCGTCGGCGAAGGGGGCGGGAAGGCAGGAGGAGGAGGAGGAGGGAGACCCGACGTGCTGGGGCTGTGCGCGGAGCGGACGGCGCAGGCTGCGCGCTGGAGGAGCAGGCGCGGTTTGGGGAGGTACCTCCGGGCGCGGGGGTGTGTGGCCATGGGTCCTGCCGTCTGTGGGTCCGTCTGTATGTCTGTGTGTCCGTCCGTGGGTCAGTGAGCGCGGCTCCGGGTGCAGAGAGAAGCGGGCTGCGGGTGAGGAAGTGTGTGTGTGGGGGTGATGGACAAGGTAGAAATGCGGAGGAGGATAGTGGGGAAGCAAACCGTGGCGGGGGAGGCAAGAGGGGCTCGGTAGAGACGCGAGGAGGGGCAGGAGAAAGGGGAGGAGGGAAGATGGATACGCAGGGAGGGAGGGGAGGGCAGGATGGAAATGCGGGGAGGGGAAGGGAAGAGGCAAGGAGGGAACGGGGGATGCTGGGGGGGGAGGGGGGTCCGGGTACAGAAAGCCGGGTCTGTGCGCGCATCTCCCCGATGTCCGCTGGTGGGGGGGTGGCTCTTAACCCCCGCCCCGGCTGCGGTTTGGGGGGGCCAGGGAGGTCTTTGCAGCTCTCCCCGGGGGACAGCCGGGCGGAGGGGAGCGCGGAGGGAGGGAGCTGGGGTGGCGGCGTGGAGGGGGTTTGCTGAGATCCTGAGAAACCCGTGACGTAATTATTTTTTAATCAGCATGTTTTTTTCATGGTCATCTCAATTTTTCCTGGACTCCCCTTTTTGAACTGAAAATCTCCTGTATCTTTGTTCCAAGTCTTTCTATTTTTAGATCCCTTAGTAACAGCAAAGCATGAGTTTTAAATATTTCATTTCTTTTTATTTGGCTTCCAGTTAGGACCACTGCAGTGCAAACTTCTCAAACGCTGGTGTCTCTTCCTAAAAAGTTATTCAAATTATTACTGAGGTGGGCAGGCAGGCAGCCACTGTGGATATCCGTGTTTGAGTTCCTGATAACATTAATCATTAGCCTTAAAGAGCAGTCATCATATTGAAGTTTGGTTTTTATCTCAAGATGAATCCCTTGTCAGCTCCCAGAAGATGTCCATTAGGGCAATAAGTAACAGCCTAATGCTAGAAAAGAGAGAACATATCCCCCAGTTGTGATTTTACCAATTAAATAAATATGTTGTTTTATTTTGCACTGTGATTAACAGTTCAACGTTTTAATGATATCCTCTGATTCTAGCATTGTCTCATAGCTTTGGTATGTCAATTTGTATTCATGCTGTGTAAGTATTTTGCAGAGGTTTTGCGTATCTGACAGGGATTTATTTCACTTTCACAATTACATTTTCTGGTCTCACCAGCCTCAGGAATCCAAGGAAGGTGTATATACATCAGTATCTCTGGTAGTACATGACTTCTTTTTCCCAAGAAGTGCAAGTTATTCCATATATTTTTAGGTCATAGCTTTTATGTCCTTCCACACAGCAGAGAATGAAGTTGTAGCCAAAATTGTGTTCATTTAAGTGTATTCATTGTAAGTATTGCTGGCTGGTCAGTATTGAGTAGTTTTTTATTCAGTTTATCTTCATTCTGTATTTCAATGCCAGTCCATTCGCTGCCCTTTTGATAGCCTCTGAGAAAGTAAGTTTGCACAAATTTAAAATGCTAATACAGATACTGTCTTTAGATAACCGATATGTTGCTTTTCGTGTTGGTTTTCAAGCACCTGTCCAAACAGTACATGTCCCAGGTAAGCTCTTCAGTAAATTAAACCATATTTATAGATGTCTTATAATAGTGCCAATAAGAAATAGCTTTTGTGGCAGCTGGTGGTTATTTCCCTTCTCTGTGGATGTGCAGCTCCTGTGCCCAAGGGATGTGTGCATAACTTCCCCGGTCCTTTTAAATGACTCAAAACTCCTGTTAACTTCAGCCAGAGTTTTGACTAAGTGAAGAATACAGGATTGTATGGCATGAAAAGTATACCCAGCTGAATCCTGAGCAGTTTGATGTATACTTTGATCACAGGATAAGTTCATTCATGCCTGGTTTGTCTTGTCGAAACTGCAAAACTCACTTTTGCTACTGGAAACACCTGCTGATTTAGCAAGAGCTATTGATAACTGCATTTGTAGCAAGACATGAAGAGTTACATAATGCAGTATCTAGAACTGCCCCTATTATTACCATTCACAGCGTGCTTTTTCTCTCAACAACGTGCTTTAGTACTGATTTTTGGGTAGTTCTGACTTCAACTGACCAGCAGTTGGTTCATTTGTGGTTGTGAGGCCATCAGATTTGTTCAACCTGCCAAAATTCTCTCTCTCTCTCAGTCTGTCCTACCCCCACTCTTTAAAAAAAATAAAAGCTTTGGCAGCTGTCTGTCTTAGCAGTCTGTGCTGAAGGGGCAAGTCTTGGTTCTCATGTGCACCCTTTGTTTAGCTGCCTAAAGTCTGTCTTAAGTTCTGTATTATCTTGATACAACTTTTCTTTGCTTGCTTCCCATTTCTAGGCTGATTCTTTGTATTTATTTTGATGCCAGAAGGTAATGAAGGTACCCTAGCAAAATTCTGGACTCACAACTCATTGAGGAAAAGTCCTTTCCAATATGCCCATCTACTAGGAGCAAGTCTGTTGAAGTTGATGTGGATAGTCTTGGCATTCAAATTGTGTGAGGAGAAGAAGTTGGTCTGCTCATTTATGATGATGCTCCCTTACTTGAGTACTGCATTTGTCCTGTAGAGGGATGTTCTTTAATTGACTGCTGACCTAGACTGCTAGAGTACAGCTTAAGTTTAATTATGAAATATAACAGCATCACTGAATAAATGCCAGCAGATGCGGTTATGTCTATAATTTATGTAATTCTTTTTGAGCCATATGCCAAAATGGTGCTCTTTTTCTTCTGCATCTCCAAAATTTTAAGTTATTTCTGCCTAAATAATTGTAAGACTTTAGGTTGCATTGCTATGGTAAATCAGTATTCCACATCAGTCTGTTTAATCCTTGCGAAGGATAAATACTAATTACTCGTGGCAAGACGAATGCAGTTGAGTAAAGTCCATACTCTGTTAACTCTCCAATCTGGGATTCTGCTGCTACTGAGAATATGCTTCACAGTACAGCTTGGTGGAGGGAGACCACAAGAATGATTCTGTGGTTTAGTCTTCCATGAGGAAGAAAACTCTGCCGTCTTTCTCTGTCCTGTGGTAGGTCAATTAGAGTTGGTTTTCATCTCAGATATCTGAAAATAAGATGTCAGGTTTGACTTGGTAATGTAAACTACCTCTCTGGTCCAAGAAATGTGGAAGGTGCTTCCAGAGAGTCAGTCATCTAACATATCTCAGACTGGGAAGATTTTTTAAAAGAGCCTAATGGTAACCTGTCATCATAGCCATCATGGCTGACTGCAGAAATCTAGATGTTGACCAAGATGACATCTCGGGGCACTTTCAATACTGTTTTCTGTGGGCAAGTGAAAATCACGGTGAATCAGTACTGAAATGTGTACAAAACTTTAAAAAGATTAATTTCACACAGTAACTTTAGGAGACCACAAACATATCTCACTCCTTCATAATAAAAAAGTTTTAATCCTCATTACAGAAGTTTCCCAGCTGTAAAATGGAACTTTCATTTCTTCCTTTTTCTTCTCTACACTGGAAGATCTTCAGGGCTGTTTTACAATCTTCGCTCAAGCGCAGTATGCTGAAATTGTAGCTTCAGTTGCTACTGGAAAATTCATACTAGTTTGTAAAAAAATCATATTGTAACTCCTGTTCAAAATTCTGGTTTTGGTTGTTCTGGTATTATGACAAGAGGAACAAAAAAAGGATACATTTTTCATATTAAAATTCTGGGTTAGCAATACAAGTTATGGGCTTATTTTTGGTGATGAACAATCTTCAGTGATCCATTACAACTGTAAATCATGCCATTCTTAGTTTTAAAAAGAGAACCTTTGACTTAAATTTGTAATTAATGACAGTTCAGGGTTTGACTTTTTGTTTATTCAATGACAGTAAGATACTGGGTTTACAGGAGAAAGCAGAACTCTGCCTTGAGTGTAATTCTTCAGAAATGAGGTAAAAATGCTTACAAGGTGTAACAAGACTCAAGTGTTATATCATCTGATATGAGACTTACATGCAGTGAACTTCAAAACTGAGAATTTTCCCTAGGTATTGTTTAGCAGAGAGAATGGTTTCTGTAATCCCTTATTAATAACAGAGAAAAACAATAATGCATTTAAAATAGAGCAAATGCCCTTCAAAACATATATACATCTTAAGAAGGGTTAGGAATATTACTTTAAAAGACCTGCATAAGCTCTTGGGAGAACTTTGGTATGTGCTACTGAATCACAAAAGCATGTCCTATTCATTTTGGAATTTTCTTTCCAGCTTTATCTAATTGACTAAAGAGGTGTTCACGATCACAATCCAGGGGAAAAGGATGTTTTCAAAGATCTGGATTTTTTTTCCGGAATCTGTTGATTCCAGGAATCTGTTGATTCCACTGATGTCTTTTGTGGCTGTGGGAATCATAATTTCCCTCTTCTCCCATTTTCTCGGTGTTAAAAAGGAAAAGAGTATAAAACTTTCTGTGTGTAAATTGCTAAATTCACATCACTGGGTGTGCTTTGGAAGGGAAAGGTTCTTCATGTTTTACTAGTTTTTTTCTATGTCTTTTTGTGTTACTTGTTATTAACATCTGTTTGTATAATGTAGGCATTCATCAGGAAAACTTTTTAGGGATATAGCGGGTGTAGTACTAGCTGTTAAAAGGTGGCTTATGTGTGTGTCAGTTAGTCCCTTTTTAGCAGCTAAAGTTTACCACTTTGCTAAAGTAGTGAGAAGAACTACCTCCTGCCTTGATAAGTGCAAAATACCTTTAGATTAAAGCTGGGGAGGCACTCCTGATCGGGGGTGTAGTGATAGGATGAAGGGTAATGGCTTTAAGCTGAAAGAGGGTAGATTTAGATGAGATATGAGGATGAAATGTTTTCCTGTGCGGGTGGTGAGGCACTGGCCCAGGTTGCCCAGAGAAGCTGTGGATGCCCCATCCCTGGAGGGGTTCAAGGCCAGGCTGGATGAGGCTTTGAGCAACCTGGTCTAGTGGAAGATGTCCCTGCCCATGGCATGGGGGTTGGAACTTGATGATCTTTAAAGGTTCCTTCCAACCCAAACCATTCTATGATTGTATGGAATCGGCAACACATTAGGATTGCACTGACTGAAATAGAACAAAAAAAACCTAACCACCAAAACTACAAACACCACTGCCTGAATCACTGAGTAACTTTGTAAGTATGTCAGTTCTGTTGATGGGGTCTGGGTACAAATGCAAAGGCACATATGGACATACGTGCCTTCTTTCCTAACAGCTTTTCTCGGGGACTAATATTTGACATCACAGCTGTTATTTTTTTATCCAGTAATCCTAGAACTCAAGTGGTCCTCTTGTGCCTCATTATTTGGGGCAGTGTCACCAACATTGTTTGAGTTGAGCTGGTACTCCAGGAAAAAATACATCACCATCTGTATACATGCTTGGAGTGCCCTATTTCTGTGTCTTGTTGAATGTGGGGCAAGTTTAGTAGTGCCAGTTGAGAATAATTCCCTAATAGGATTGCTAATAGACAACCCAGATCCATCCATCTTTGAAAAAACTTAACTTTTTTTAGTAACTCTTCTTGGACAGGCTTCAGGAGGACATTAGACCAGAAACAGGAACCAGCTGAAATGTACACCCATATTAACATCCTGCACCAAACCCCACTATCAAGTTAATTAAATCTGTATAAATCTATTGATAAAGGTTGCAGTTTTGCCAGAAGAAGAAAATACTATTTTTGTTAAAGCAGGTGAGGTTTAACCATCAGTTTTTGTACAAACGTTTTGCCTCTCTAGTTTTGTTCTATTAGGCATTTGTCACAGCACTCCTGGAGCTTTTTAAGAAAGACAATGTGAAGCCAATCTCAAATCTTTAAATATTATTCTATCAACTTTCATCATAAATAGGTCATTTTATTTCCAATTTTAGAGTTTCCCATTAGCTACTACCCTGCCCCAAGAGTGAGCACAAGAAAAGGTTTTTGATGGTGATGCTCTTGAGAACCCACATGTTGATATGGAAACTACTATCTGTAATCCCACAGAATCACTTAACCTGATTCTGAATCTGAAACAGTTAAAGTACGTGCACGGTGATGAGGCCATTGTGGTTTGTGCCATGGTTTGATATTCCAGCCTTTTTCAAGGTGTATTTTACTGGCACAGTTTGTTCTCACCCAGGAGACAACTGTGGCCAGCCAACATTTCAAGGAAGGGCTGGAGGACGAGGTGTGTGAGGAGGAACTGCAACCACAAAAGCTGAAATGCATTTAGGTTTCAATGTCATGTTGTTTCAACTTTTCACAGCCCATGGCTGGACCAGGGACACACCAAGGCAAGATCGCAGCAGCATTGTTCTGACGCAGCTTGACAGAGCAGTAAGACCAATCTAGCCCTTTGTTGTTTCTTGCTCCTGCTCCTGGTTGCAATCATCAACAAGAAAAATCCAGCCAAAGTTATGGTCTGATTCTTTTAAGTATTTTATCTTTCTTTGCCTGTTTTCAGTATTTTCAAAGTATTTGCAGCAATTCTGTTCTTTTTTTTGTTGTGAAACAGTGGATATACTGAATATACTGAAATTGGCCTAATCAAAAAAAGGAAGTGTTTTGGTCATTTAGTCTAAAGAGTAGCATGGAAGAACCTGTGTGGGCTTTGGATGCTGTTGGTTCATTTGATAGGAGCCTTAGTCTGTCCTGCATCCGTTTGATGCTCCCAGTCTCCATGATGCTTCCCATCGCTTTCTTTGGGATGCCTGTTTTTACTTTCACGTAAGTGCTTCTGGTTCAATTCTTGGCTTCGTTTAATTTAGAAATATCAAACAGAGGCATACTAGCTTCCTTCACATATCTTCTTGCCAGTGGAAGCTCATTCTTCCTCTTTGATTCTTGAGTCTGTGTGAGTCCTCTCAGAATCTGTAGTGAACAGCAGCTCTGAGGAAGCACAGCAGGAGCCAGACTTTTGGGAAGCTTTTCAGAATTTGGGTTGTTCCAGCTGAAATGCTTTATAAGAGAAGCCAGCATAGACTGAAGAAGTGCCCGTTCACCTTCTAAAAGTGAGGCTTTTCAGCACTGTTTGTGATGGGCGCTCTCAACATCCCCATCCTGTTGCCTGTTTGGCTTGCTGGGGTGATATACCTGTAAGGCCCAGATTCATGCTCATCATGATGTAAAAAATGTGTTTCTCAATTTTGTTAATGAGAACAGAGACAGCATGGTACCACAGGTCAGAATGTATATTGACAAAGATTTCAAGGTAATAGCTCTCATTTAAATTAAAAATACCTTTTAATTGGATGACATTTTTGACCAGGATATATTTTAAGTCCTTAAATTTCTTTAAGAGTCTTTTCCTATCTAATTAATTTAGAGATAGCAAGAGGGAGCTAAGGTAATTTTGAAATGTCTAGGAGGATCAGCCTTGGGGAAAAAAATCCACCATTTGGAGCTGTCACTAGAAAGCTGACAACCGCTACTGGTGTATTTAGAGAGTCCTGGAGCCAGTCTGTGAAACTGTTAGCACATCAGCAGGACTTCCCAGAATTGACTTTGAGTGGCAGTTTATTCCACAGAGGTTTTGATGATTTGTTGGAGCTGGGTGAAGGTATGATATTGGCCAATGTTATGGTTGAATCCCAAACAGTGTTTGGTGATTGAGCCAAACTGGGACTGACTGGTCCATAAACCAGTCTTTCAGAATTAATTGTGCTGAAATGAAGAGCCTGTGATAGAATTACTGTTCCTTGTAGGGGAGTTTCCTGCTCGTGTCTTTTTGTGAGATGTCATCAGATGCCTTCTGTGCTGAATAAAACATTTTTAGTCTATTCTGCCTCTCATTCATTCCCCAGGCCTCTCTGTAATTCAGGGCTTTCATCTGTGTAGCAGCAATGATTTGACAGCAAAATTTCTTTGTTCTTCTCTGATTCTTGTGGGACATGTGGGAAACCCAGAAGTTCAGCTCTCGGGCATGTCTTGCCTACTGTTCTTGTTGACTCTGGCAAGTCCGTGCATCCTGCTGGCTTGGGCAAAGGACATGACTTCTCTGTGATGAGCTGGATGGGGTTTGTATTAAACCACCTCCCGCTGGAAACTTGTTTTCTTTCTGGAAGTAAAGGATGATAGGACTGTTTTCTTGCGTGCTCGAAGACTCTGGATTATCTGAAGCCTTCTGAAGGAAATCAAGCCAACGCCCTATGTTCTTGGCAGCGTGAACTGTCAAAAAAGGGACTTTCCAAGACAGCTCGAGAGCATATTGCCAACTGATCACCAGTGATGTAGATCTGAGGGGGCAGAAGAGCATGTGCATGGTATCTTTTAAGCATTCCTCTTCCCATACCTGTGGTATGTGTTTCTGAAGAATGAAAAATAAAAATAAAACTGGGTTTCTGCAGGTGCAAATGTTACAGTGGGTGCATCTGTCATCATGTTAGGCACTGGTAAGCAACCCAGTGGCCAAAAAAAAAAAAAAAAAGTTTTAAAAGTCTTGTCACATCAAGTCAGTTGCTATTAAAACTAATGGTGAGTGTGGAAGTAGGAGAGTGAGAGGAGGTTGCTTACGCCCATGTTCCATAAGTCAAGAGCCAGATGGCATTTAAAGCTGTGGCCAGGTTTTATTGGCCAGAAGTATTCCTCTGCAAATGCACAGAATCTGAGATAATTAAAGACTAAAGCACTTTACCAATGAAGCCTGTGCCACCCGTGCCTTCAGGTTAGCATTGTGACACACAGACAGCACTCACTCTGGTGCATGGCCGCTGGAGGAAGGCAGGGTCGGGCTCAGGTTGTGCCCCCCTCTCCATTTCACGGGAAGGATTGATTCTTCCGTGCTCTACCCATTTCAGACGCTTACACTTCTGCAGAAAAAAGCATGAAATCTCAGACCAGCAGTCTCTGCTCACATTCTCTATTTGAGAAATTTCTCTCCAGGCATGTGTATAGCTGCTGGTCCAGGCTGGGGGAGTGGAGCAGCAAACATCTGGACACCAAAATGCTGAGTTACTGCTGTGGGTGCTCTGCCAGCTCTTTTGGCTGTGTGTTCTCAGGTTTAGTAGCAACAGGAGTGCGTGTTGGGACAGCAGTATTTTATGGATGAGGACTGACTCTGCCCAACATGCCATCAGCTGTCATGTCAGAGCGCAGCTGTCTTGAGAGAAGCATCATGCCATTCAAATCTTCTTTCTAGCCAATGGATCTAATGAATACTTTAATTTCCCTGGGAAGCAGAAGGGAGGGGGAGAAATTAAAAAAGAAGACACTGCAGGACTCACAGTTCTTATTGTGGCAAATGTGAGTTTGAAATAGGATCCATTAATTTTTTAAAGAAGAAAAGGTGACCCACTTTCACAGCAGGAGGACTTTGCTACACGTGATGCCAGGTTTTTCTATTGACTTGACAGTTTAATTCCTCGAGAACATGAAGGTGGGCTCCAGCACCAGAGGAAATCCATTGGAGAGGGTCATGCTGACAAAATTTCTCAGGCTCCTCCTAGTCAGGACCTTGAGCATTTTAAGTAGTTGGGCAATATGGAAACAGGTCTCTACTGATCTGTTGCATTTCATGTTCGGGCCTAGATTGTGGGTGATAAGGGTTAGCTTTGCGTTGGTGAGACAGATTTTGTGTGTATATTCTGTCGCTGGACGTCAGTGAGCTGCAAAACAGCAAACAGTAATAATTCATGCTGTAGAACAGTATTCGAAATTTACTGTTTCTAGTAAATTCAGATTTACTTGGATTCTTTGGGCTTGATGTGGAGCTTGCTGTAAATGATATAGATTTCTCCACAGAAAAAACGTCTCATACGGGGACTCGAACCAAATTCTGCTCTTCTTCAGCTTACAAGGAGCCCTAAGGAATGAGTAAAGTCCTCTCTTATTTAACTAAAGAGCAGGTTCACTGATAACAAGTTTTGGCTTGTTAACTGTAGTGATTTTTTTATTTAATCTTTAAAGTTTCAGAACATTTCCTGGGCTGAAAAGTTAAAAACTTACAAAAACATTTAGATATAGAGTGTATTGTAAAGATCAGAAGAGTCTGAAAGAATGACTTTTCTGTAGCCTTTGTTGTTCTTGTTGTTTAAACACTGAGGTTTATACCTTCCTCTGGAAACCTCTGATAAAAGCCACCCCTCCTCCAAAACACCAAATTGTTCAAACCCAAGGCCCAAGCTTTCAGTAGTACCAGTGGGTATGGTTTGTCAAGACTCCTTGATTTTCTTCTCTGCTAACAAACACAGATGAACAGAGAAACACGTTATTAGTCTCTCTCAGGATTTCCTGCAGTCTGTGACAGTGTTGCCAGAGTTTCTTTGGTTTGGCTGCTAAAAAGGTAATAACAAAAAAAAGTATTTTTTTTCCTTAGAACTGCAGGGCAGGGTCCTACTTCTGCTGAAGTCTGTGATGGGAAGGAGATGGGGGATAACATCATTCCCCTGGAAAAGGCAATTCTGCTTGGGGGACTCAGCTTGTCTGAGGTGATGGCGTTGGCTTGGATCCTTGCTCAGCAGGAGCAAGCAGCTCTTACATCAGAATATTTTCCAGTCTCGGTCACTTCTGCACTGTCTCACCATTGCTTCCTGAACTCCATATTTAAGGTCCCTTCCAGCCCTAACCATTCAGTGGTTCTGTGATAGCCTAAACCCTTCCCAGCTCTGATCACTGCCTGATTTATAGGTTGAGAGGAAGGCTGATACATTTTGTTCAGGGAAGCACTCTGAGCATTCAGTTGATACAGAAGTTTCTTGCTCATGTAAGCCGTGTGTTTAAAAAGTAACGTGGTATGTGACAGGTGCAGTCAGAGGACCCATGAGAAGGTTATCAGCTGGATCAAATTATCCTGCCAGGTGTGCAGCAGCGAATGTTAGTACCTGCCCCAGCTACTGAAGAGTTAATACAGACCCAGAAGATTTTGACCCTTGTCACCATGACAGTCGTTCAGCCTGATTCACCTTAGAATTATTTGCGTTGTGCCTTAGACCAGCTTGGCTGAATTTATGTTTGTGCTCCTGAGATATTGCCTGCATTTACAAAAGCCTTCCTGGAATGCAATTACCAGGCAAGTCTTTCTCACTTTGCTGGTATGTCCTGCATCTGCATTTTCAATGTCAGGTGTGTGTGCACGGCATACATAAGGCTCATCCAGAACATGAAGCCAGGAGGATACCATGAAGGCTTGAGCTTCCTCCTGGTCTCTTCCCACAGTGCTGCTTCCCCTGACAAAAGGGAGACCAGCAGCCAAGCTCTGGTTTTGGGGAGGAAAGCCTCAGGATCTCGCCCGACACAAGCATCTGCAGTGATTAATTCAAACAGCCAAAAAGCACAATTCTTCTATACCGTTCAGTTACTTTCTCTGAAACAGCTGTGCCTTAGTGCCTTGATTATTTCAAAGAAAGAGACGAGCTCTCAAAACAAGAGAAACAGTTGGCTTTTTCACCGTCAGTGGAAGTTACCATGAGAAGCTGCATCAGAAATAGCTTTTCACTAGAGGAAACCTCCGAAAGGAAGTTTTAATAGAGTAAAGATTTAATTTGTTGTTCTTAAATTCTTGCTCTGGCATGTTGCAGTATTGTTGCTGCGAGCCAAACAGTTTATTCACAGCACCTTTAACAGTCAAAATTTAAAAAATTTAGGAATCCCTGTTAGCCCAGGCTCACAATGGAAATGCTGCCCATGTGCTGTTACATTCTTCTTGCTTGCGGTGGTAAGTTTGGCACTCTGTCAGAATGGAGTAGACTCTTACTGCTGGCTACTTTTGTTAATGTTATTTAGTTAAGTCACATACGCCTTTTTTTACGCTTAAATTCAAATTGCTCTGGTATTGTGTTTGTACATTGCCTGGATCTTCTGTGAGTGTTTTGTGGGTGTTTTTACTGAGGTCAGTGAGATTTCTGGTTTCTTATTGACCATGGCTTTTGCCTCTCCTTTGCTTTTCATATGTATGTGGCGCCTTTTTTTTTTAATAAGTCAACCTGCTGGGATCAAACTCATTGCATAGAAGGAAAAAATGTGAGATGTTTCCTGCAAACAATTGATGACAAACTCATTGTACTAAAGCATGTTGAAAAGGAACTTTTTTTTTTTTTGGAAGGTGAGACTAAAGGAATTTCCTCCTCCACCCTTGTGTTGTTGAGCTGTAAACTGATATTGTTGAGAGGGAAAAAAGTAGCAAGGCTTTAGTTTTCCTCAGGATATCACCGTGTGATTTTACTGAAAACTTTTAAAGATTCAGCTGTCACTCTGAGGGTTTCAGCAATTCCATTAAGAACTGAAAAATTAGTTATTTGCTTGTTTTTTAATTTAAAACATAGTTCAGTTAATTTTCACAAAAGACATGTACTTTTGAAGATTCAGAGATTCCTCTGGCTAATTTTATAGTTGATTGAGAATGAAGTCTTTTTTATAGTGCTCATTATGAAGCAGTTTGATAATTATGCCAGCAAATAACTGAGTTTGCTGTGGCAAAACACTGGAGCCATGCAGAGTACATACAGTCGTGTTTTTTCTGAGGAGCATGACTGCAACTCGGTTTTCTTAGCAATTATGTATTTAGCATTTTGGCTTTTTATTAGAGGCTTCTTAACCAAGTCAAGCATCGCTGGCGTCTTGACACCTGGTGCAAGAAGTTCATGCCTTGTCTAGCCTGACTTCCATTGAGGGAGTGGGAAAATTATCTATAGGGGTGGTAGAGGGGTGGGGTATATTCCATTTCTGTGTTTATCGGGCAAGATGCCTAAACTTAGGTTTTGACACTAGCCTGTTTTGGTTTGTGTTGAAGTTACTTTTATTGAAATACAGGCTCAGCATCAGGGTCTGTGATGTCCTGTGCATTTATTTTACTTTATCAGACTGTGAGTAAGCCCACCAGCCCATCTTTTCCTGTTTTCCTTGGTACCCGAGGGATTTCCCACAGACACAAGCTGTTGCAGGAATCCAAGTCCCAAACTCTTGTTCTGACATTTCTCTGAGAACTTGAATTGTCTTTAATTTATTTCCCTGATGGTCTAGCTTCTGCTACCACTCAAATGAAATAGCAGGGATAGATTAATGCTGCTCTGAATATTATTAATAGTTCATCATTACATCCCTAATTAAGATTGGAAATTGGATTTAAGTAATTATATAAATCCCTTTATAAGGTACACTTTCTGTCCCAAAATCTTAAGTAGACAAAATAGACAATAAAAAAAGCCGATGTAGCTTGTTGCTCAGTAGGCAGCATTGCTACGCATAGACTCCACAGGGCTGCCAAGTCCCAGCAGAGAACACAATCATCTTGTCTCTTTGTGTACTAATCCCAGTAAAATTCAAACCTAAAATTTTTTTAGTGATTGTGATTGACAGGCTGAAGTTTCTACAACTCTTGGTTTGACGCTAGGTAACAAGTAAGCTCCTCTACCACAAGTGAAGAGGAAGATGATGTAAAACGTGGGGTATGTTCTTAATTTCAGCCATCTAGGTTAACTCTCACTGTTTCTGGACATACTTTTAGAAGTCATAGCTGTGTTCCCCCCTGCAGGACCAGACACTCACAGAAGTTAGAAGGAGCCTCCAGAGGTTACCATCTTTTTTTCATTGCAGCAGGGCAGGATCAGGCCTATTGCTTATTGCTTATCCATACTGCATTGCTGGAACTGGGTATTCCTTGGTCGTAGGTGGAACAGATATTAATAGTATAAAATGTGTGGCGTTTTTTGGTGGTTCTGGACTTGGATTACTCCACCCTGAAACCGTCATAAACCTGGGAAGTGGATGGAGGAAATAGCGAGTCAGAGGTGGGGCGAAAGGAAGCTCTCACCATCTGAGGCTGGAGTGATGTCAGGAAGAAGAATTGTTTTGTACTCTTAATTGCTAGCTTGAATCATGCAACACTAGTTAACATGGGTGGGGAGGTGGTGAGAATGCAGCATGCCACAGCTGCACGGAGTCATGGAGCACTACTCACCTGCCTGCTCAATGGTTTTTGGCTTACCTTGAAGGGTGAAAGGATGATCTAAGCAAGTAGTGTGGACTGATCCGAAGCCCCTTTCGTTTGTTATCTTGGACTGCGGCTAGGTTGCCATATGTGGTGATAATCGAAGCAGAACGGGAGTTGATGGCTCTGTCCAGTTTCCCTGAAGCTGTGGTAGGGCAATCTTTCAAATCTGCATTAGCCTCTCTAGAGTTAGTTTGAATAAGAGTGACTTCACAAGACCTTGTACTTAGTCCTTGGCTTTCCTAAAGCATGTCTGTTGTCTACCAGATGCTTAGATCTGTTGAAGAGGAGTTTAAAGGAGTATGGCGCATCCAGTTCAAGACATTGGTTTTAGTATAGAGGTTGCAGAACATCACCTATGTCCTGCACAAATATGAATGTATGCAAGTAAAAACAAACAACAGTATTTTAGATGTTATATTCTTAAATTGGTATATATTAGTTACCTTATTTACAGGCACTGATAGGTTGACTAAAATAGACGAAGTACTGAAGCATGAGGATTTTGAGGCTGAATCAGACTCAGAGAAGATTTAAGCAGGGCAATTTGCATGGAGGTTCTGCAGGACAGTACAGGGGTACTTAATTTCAAAGTAAGTTTCCCCTTAATTTCCTAGTTAGAGACTAATTGTCCCAAAATGTGAGTGACTTCTGGCTCCTTCCCAAACATTTGACTTCTGCATCGAGTCATCATCTTCATAAAGCTGACCACATGAAGCAGATTTGTAGAGTCTCCATGTCAATGTTGTCTCTATTAATACACAGCTGGTTTTGTGTGCCTGCTATTGAGTACTGACTTTTTTTTAATTGAGGAGGTCCAGATGAGTATTTTGATTTGAAAGCATATGTACATGGTGCACCATTTTGCTTGGTCTTCATGTAATTGGAAAGGGATGTGTATGCCAGTCATTTGGTTACCAGTATTTATAGATTCCTTGATTTAATACCCATTTCAATATATTCTTTAAAGACTGTTTCATACTAAACAAGAGTTGCCTAACAAACGGTGCCCATCGTTATGTCCTACTCTGGAAGGTTTTCTAGCAGTCTTGCCAGGCATTGGAGGCTGTGCAAGGACAATGAATTCAGCAAAAAGTTTTCTGTTGATTTCAGGTAGGTTTGGATTTAATTGGCATTCCCCTACAGATGGCATGACTGGTTTAAGATAAGAAGCTGAAATCAGAGGCAGAGGGAGGGAGGGAGAGAGGTGGCCGGGTCTAAAATCTGATTAGGACCATTCTGCTGTTCCTTTTGATCGATCTGTCAGTGGTCTAGATCAGAAAATAAGGTTGATCAAGTTTACAGAAAGAATCTGAAGCCAGGAGGAAATGTTTTGTCATATGACCCTTACTGTTTTTTAGTCAATTAAGACAACTCGCTGGAAAATTTTTGAAATTTCCCTGGTGATGCATAACTGGGACAGTATTGAAGGTGCAAGGGAAAAAAAAGGTTGACATATATCAACAGAATCTAAATGGAAAATATGTGGGACAGCACTGCACAAAAGGGATTGAAAATCCAAGGGGTACAGCAGTGAATGACATAAATTTGACTCAGTCAGGGTTCATAAACATGTTGTAGCTTCAGTGGTTATCTCGGTTATGGAAATAATGCAGTGATGGAGAGGATCCTACTCAAATATGGTTTCCTCTGCCTTGAAACTTAAGGCTTTTTATCAGCAACTTCAAATCCAAATAGATTTAATCTTCTGCAGTTGGAAATTTCACCATTGTCATGCATACATTTTCCAGCTCAGAATCTTACTGGCCCTCAATGCATCCATTACTTACTAGCAGTTCTTCACATTTTTTCCATACGGAAATTCTTGAAATCAGATCTGAGTTTGTGTCCACTTGAATTTCAAATTATTCTCGCTAGTTCAGTTGGTAAAGAGTATCTTGGTCAGAATACATTTGTAATAGAACCTTGATTTGGTCTGGTCATCATTAACTCAGAGTCTTTCTGATCAGTGAATTATCCTCTGGTGCTTGTTTTTGCACACTTAGTGTATACACCCTCCAGCTTCGCGTGGCAGCATTTTTGTTGTTGTTACAACTTAAGTCTGCAAGTGCTGCTATAAAGCTAACATACTCCTTGCTCAGCCAGCTAATTAGCATGACTTTGGCAAGCTGCCTGAGGTCTTTGGGTCTGAACTAACTCACCTGTGCACACTGCTTAAAACTAGAACACCACTGAAATACCAGCGTAAGGGTAGACTTGAACAACTGGCTGACAGAAAGAAGGAGAAGGTCTAAGAGAAAGGCATTAGCAGGACAGAAATGTTTTCTTGCTCAAGTCAACAATTTGGAAGAGACCAATGAGTTGTTAACAGCCAGCTCTTCTCAAAACATGTTTTGCAATTGTTGGGTCTTCATCTGCAGAAGGCAGAAAATAAAATGTTGACTGAGGTTGTGCTTCCTTGCTTCTGTGCACATTTAAAACTTATCCCTCGGGTCCAGCACTGGTGAAGTTTTAATCCTAGGGATTGAAGATCACACCTTCTTCCCCGAGCACCTTTTTTCATCTCAAGAAGTCAAGGGATAGCTGCTAGCAATGAAAAGTGACTTACGCTGGCTGGGAGGGAATGTTACACACCCGGGATGAGCTGCATCTCAGTGGGGAGCAAGGCAGTCAAGGAATGCAGCGTGATCACGCTTTCCAGCCTTACGCCTATCAGAAATGCTCACATGTGCTACTCAGGGAGAAACAGATCAACAGATGGTCCATAATCCACATTCTCTCCGAAAATGATCATGTATGTCTCCTAGTCCACTAATGAGTCATAATAACATTTCTTTTGCTGTTTACAAGTATTTCTCTTTGTCCTTCGAGCACTCTCTGGGTCTTGCGGGGCAGACAGGATCCTTTGCCATTTATAATAAAGATTCTTCAGGTCAGTCTGTGCCTTTGGCTGTGCTGCCATGACCCCAGCTGGCATCTAGCCTCACCACCCCAGCTCCATGAGCTGCCCTGTCAGGGAGGCACTGTCAAGAGCAGATCTAACATTACTGTCGTGTTGTGTCGTGAACACTGCTGCTGCAACAGTGATAGTACACATGGAAAATCACTGTCCTGCCAGAATTCTGTTTTTGATGCTGTTTAGCCTGTAACAGAGGCAAGCGCCTGTCTGTTTCACCTTTAGAGAAGAGCTCTAGAGGGATTCTAGCAAATGCTGTGTGTGCTGGTGTCATGATCAGGTTTTGACCATGAATATGTTCAGGAATAAGGATGCGAAACCAGAGATGCCAAGGAAGGTGAGAGTGGGCAGTTTCATAGTTGATGGTCTTTTTCCCAAGTGAGTGAGAGCTTTCCTAAAATGTGGGAGGTGTCAGAGTGTATGGGCAGGAGTGGGAGAGGCAGAGTGAGAGCTCTACAGCCTACCACTTTCCACAGTGGGCTGGTGCTGAGGCTTATTGCCAGCATTTGCTTATTTTCAGTGGTGTGTTAGGGAACAGTAGTTTCCATAGGTTTTGGAAGAGACAGGCAAAAAGATTTCTGTCTGAAGATAAGGACAGCTGGGCAGATTTTCAGATGAGACTGTCATAAAGTTTGTAGTCCTTAAGACCTCTGGCTAATATGAAGAGAACTTCATGTTGAGCCAAGGCAAAAATTAGAGGTAGCTCCCTCTCCTACTTGGCTTTTTACTTCCGCTGTGTTACCATATCACTCCCCACATATATACTGCCTGGTGTGGGTTTTTTTTTTAATCCCCCCATGTGTACTCATCTTTTTAAGAGTGGTATCTGTGATTCTTGGGTTCACCCTGAAAGTTCACCCTGCTCTGCCTTCAGGGAAGTCTATATTGACTGGAAAGGGGGTAGATTTAGATGAGATATTAGGAAGCAATATTTTCCTGTGAGGGTGGTAAGACACTGGAACAGGTTGCCCAGGGAAGCTGTGGATGCCCCATCCCTGGAGGTGTTCAAGACCAGGCTGGATGAGGCTTTGAGCAACCTGGTCTCGTGGGAGATGTACCTGCCTGTGGCAGGGGGTTGGAAGTAGATGATCTTTAAGGTCCCTTCCAACCCAAACCATTCCGTGACTCTATGATTCTACGACCTGACCACCAGATGCTCTTTTAAAGCTGCTGTTTTCTTGCTGTTGCAATGCTTTCCTTCCCGCACCTCGCAACTATCCAGCCATGCACAGAGCTGACAAAGCAGAGCCTGGCCATCTACCCTTTTTTTCTCCCTCTCTCTGCGATCTCTTTGGCTCTTCAGACACAGGTGAAGGACTGAGTAATCAGAAGAGCCAGAAGGATCTTAATTTGTGTCTCATTTTCTGCCATCATTCACCTAGTTCAGCTGCACACTCTGTCAAAGTTCATCTGCAGCAGCAGGTCAAACCTGTATTCCTTTATAGTAGGAAATTGAAAGCAAACACATCCTGCCTCAGTTATTGAAAACTTCAAAACAAAGATGTCCCAAATGTGACTCCATTTGTAAGTAGAGCAATTTCATTCTGCTTTTGGGTTTGTTTGTTTTTTTTTTTTAAGGAAGTAAATATTTAAACACTTTCTTCATCTGCAGTAAAATTTTTATGACCATCATTAGCATGTATGCAGTTTTGAGTGTATTGGACCTAAAAATAAGCAGCGTTCCTTTCCCTCGAACAGATTTAGTGGGCACAGTGTTACTCACTGTTACACCACTTCAGTGGATTTCCTCAGACCTGAAAAAAATACTTCCAAGTTGTAAGTTTTAATTTATACTATTGAAAGTGTACAGATTTAAGCTGCAGTTGTTGCCTCTTGAAAATAGTTTTGTTCCCATCTTCTAATTTTTTTTTTAATTACTTTGGTTCACTTGTGGCAGTGGCAAGTTTTAATGGGATTTCTTAAAGTGAGAGCATATGAATCCCAGAGGGCAGAGCCTGCTTTTGTTGAAAACTGCCTCCATACAAACAGGATGCTGTTCCATTAACAGCACTGCAAGAAATAGATTTGAGGATTATCAGGAAGGCACAATGATAGCGCAGTACTGCTCTGAAAATGTCTGAGACAGAGAGAGGCCCTTCTCCGTCTTGATGTGCCTTTTATGAGGGAAGATAAAGGCAACTAAATATAGTGAGGACAGTAGCTGTAGTCATTGATGAGGGAAGAAAATAAAATTAAATCTAGTGATCTTTGTTGCTTGGGACAGCATAAGTCCTAGGGTACCTTTTCAGACCCACACTAAATGGAAACCTGTGCCAAGCCTGAGCTTCTCATTCTTGTCCCTTGGACTTACTTGTCTGTTTATATGAAGTTGAGAATGGGGACTTCAGGACTGGGTGCTTAGAAAGCAGGTTTTAAAAGCAAATTACTGTTATCAGGTTTTTTCCCCTGCTTCCCCTAAAAATATTATCACTTCATTTTGAAGAGGAAGAGAGGTAAGAAACAGCTGAGCCCAGAGCCAGAGGAGACTGCTCAGCTCTCCCGCTCATCAACTCCTGCTGCAGAACCCTAGAGACGAGCAGAAGCACTGGGTAAAGCCCTCACCTTAGTTCAGTTAATGGCGGATACCTCCTCAACTCCACTGTGACCTGTTGCATTCCTCTGCCTATTTTGTTGTCATGACCGTGTGCCTTTATGGCACTGTGTAACACTAACATTGTTCAGCTCCCATTCCCAGAAGAAGGCCTATTCTAAGCTTAAAAAAAAATAATAATTTTGTTTGATTAGATAAAAGGGAAAAAAAATTGACTGACATATATGGGAAAATGCAAGATAAAACCTGTCAGAGGAAATTATATTATGTTTTTGTTAGGCTCAAAGAAATGTGTGTTGTATTGAGCAAACACAAAACAGTTTGCTCTCTTCCTGCACAGCTTGCCATCTTTTTTCTTTCTTTTTTTTTTTTTTTTTTAAGGAAGGAGAGGACTTAGAAAACGCATGTTTTATGGAACATTTTTATTTTGCTAGTTACAGATTAAATAAATCTAGAAATACTTATCTCAGATGCCCTCTTTGTCAGGGACTGTGGCAAAATTAAGAAACACAGTGATTCACAATCTGACTTTCTTGTATAGCGGTATCCTAATTGCTTAGTCTTTGCAAGTCCCAAATAATTTGTAAATTACTTTGATAGTGAAACAAGTAAAAAAAAGTTATATCTGTCTGAACCTCATGAACTCCACGAGCCTGGCTAGGGAGGAAGCAGGATGAGAAATACTTCAGTTTTGATTTTTAAAAACTAAAATGTGGTCCATGAGGTTCTGCAAAAGCAAAAACAAATCTGCTTTTGTATACCCCACTTTTAATTCACTAGCAAGAACAAAATGAAAAACTTCGTTAACTAGGTGCCTTTTGTGGTGTGGAGAATAGTAATATTGTGTTTTCCTTTTATCTTATCACTACTGTGACTATTCCATGTACCGTTAGTGGTCTTAGTAATCTAAATTCCCTGTACCTCCTTCATCAACAGTATGCCAGACAGTCCATAAAAAAACTTAAATGAACACAGACCTGATGGAGGGAGAAAAATCACTAATGGCTGAGTCATGCCTCATTTTCCTGCAGTCCCAGCTGCTAACCTGTTCTTACTAATCAAACCATAGAGTGTGTCATCTCAGTGTGTTTAGATATTTGTATGGCACTGCATATTTTATGAAGGAAATCCCATGTGAGTTACTGGGTTTTTTTTATCAGTCTGTCTCTTCTGCAGTTAATGGCTTGGTTGGAGTTTGCAAAAATACACAGACACGGAAGAGACGCTACAGCAGACGGAGTTTACATTTGGCTAGCTTGGCATGCTGCTGTAATTATGTGTTGCTGTAATTAATCCAAGATCGTTGACTGCAGGATCTGACCAGAGCAAGAAAAGTCACTTACCATCATATTTTAATTGCAGACAGACCATGTATGAGCTTGCTGATGTTTCTCAGTGTGCAGCACAGCATGGTCATTCCCACCACACCTCCAAACAGCCCCTTGTGCAGTGGGAGACCCCAAGAAAAGTGATGCAGAGCCTTTGCACAGCAGGTTTAGAAGAAACAAGTTTGGCACCTAATACACGTGACAGGCCTGAAATAGCTATATATGTCCTTCAGCAGCTGCAGAGCCTTCAGCACCATGTGAGGAGCCTCTTGGAGGAGTCATGACTAAACCTGAAACAGGGAAAAATGCTGCAAAGCCAGTGACCGCATTCGGAAATTAAAGCAAACCTAGAACTTTGTATGAAGAAGTCAGAATGAACGTGGTGTGCACAAAAGTTTTTTTCACTGTCTTTGCATTCTTCTAGTGAAATAGTTTGCCTTGTCATTTCACGTGTCCATCAAACAGGCCAAATCGCACCACGCTCCATGATTCAAGAATACATGAACTGAGGGCAACTTGTTACACAAGGGCAAGTGGTGAACATCCACTGGAGATTTTCTTTGTGCTTGTTGAGCAGAATTTAGCAGCAAAATATTATCATTATGTTAGGTAATGAGACAGACCTCCCACATACCTGCTCATTACCTCTGTCTTATTCAGTGCAGGGGGAAAGCTTTGTTAAAATAGAGTATTAACCACCATTTAGAGGTGGGAATTGCTGTTAGGGTACTTACAGCACAAGTCCTGTCATGCACATTTTGTATTGTTCTTTGAAATAGGAGACTCAGAGCTATGGTATATGGCTAAGATCTCTAAAATTACTTCAAAGATACATCCAGAAGGAGTTCTTGAAATACATTTGAGAACAAAAATAGGTCAAAACAAAATGTTTTGCCTTTGAGTTTTCCACTAATCATCTGGTTGCATATGTTTAGTATGATAAACCTGATTTTATTCCATAGTATTACCTTTATGGCTTCTGGGTCATGTTCTGCTTTTGCATACAGCATTCTCAGCTTTTATTAGCATACGTGAGGGCTGCACACTTTACATTTGGAGGGCTAAACTTGGTCATACAGGAGCCGCTGACATCTGCACACTGATTTCTGGGTGTTCGTGAAGTGGTCCTGATGCACATGAAGATTCTCCTCTAATTTGAGGCACACTAAAAGTATGTCTTGTAAAAGATTTCTGGTTAGGAACAAACAGTGTTTTTAAATAGGACAGAGTAACTTGTCACTGAGGTGACCTTAAAGATAAAAACTCTCGCTCTTTGTTGTAGCAGGTAAGTCCAGACTCTTCATGTGGAACATGTTTTCTTAGTTGCTCTCCATGTGCCCCCAGAATTTGTGACCTGATTATTACTTTAGATTTACACCTATGAATTGTAAGGTCCATTAAATTGTTCAATGTTCTCTTATTCTTAAATTGCTGAAAAAATGCAGCAATGGAAATGTCTCCTTAGGCAGGACTTAATTGCCTGTAGGGTTGGGTGGCTTTATTTATTATGGGTTTTTTTTCAGAAAGGGTTTTTATAGTCTGTCAGAGCAAACTGTTGGATTTGTGCAAGAATGTTAATGGATCTTTTGCCTTTGAGTTGTTTTCAACAAATATGACACCTGTTCTTGGCCGACCGAGAGCGCTGCTTTCTCAGTGCCTGCTTCCAGGGGAATGGAGCATTTTTGAAAGAGCCCTTAAATCTCTTATAAATTCAGGGTTGACTAGATGCCATCAACAGTTAGAGCAGTTGCTAGGATAGCCTGCTTAACCTACAGCTGACCCATTCTGCAAAAGATGAGGTTCATGGCAGGTCAAGTGGATTGAATAGGGAGAGCTTGAACATTTCTGATTCACCAGTGGAGGAATGGTCAAGACTGGCCCCCAAGCGCAGGTGGTTCAAGCAAGAGTGGAGTCTGATGCCTCCTTTGGAGGCACTCATGGCCAACATCTCCCCTTCAAATGGGTGAACAGTCTGGCAATTTGCACCCTGCCGTCCAGGGGGACCACAGACTCTTTCCCTCTCACAAATCTCAAAGCACACTGGTCATACAATGAAACGCTGGGATCCCATCCCTCTGTTCTGTGTGCATGTCTGGCCCTCCAGTCTCATGAGTTGGTTGATATGAGATGCTTATGTGATGTTCCACATGCCCAGGTATGCAGGTAAAATATGTGACAGAATTCAATGAGAAGAGGTGAGACAAGTCAGTTAAGATGAGCAGCACAGTGTTGATCACGAGAGGATCATATCCTGACACATAACTGGAAGTCTGTCCATCACATCAGCAAAGTTTAGGCGTCCTTTGTTGTATGATCAAGTATGTGTTCCCTCTGCATGCCAGAGTGCAAATTATGTGATGCATACTGTTCTGGGCTTGTAAGTGGAGAGGTTTCAGGGCCAACTGAGGCTAAAGATTGCTTTGGTGGAATTGACTATTGTGGCAGGAATCACTGGAAATTTCCAGGTGCTTTTGAAGTGAAGAGTGTTTTGGCTATTGTGGCTCATTGGAGGATTGTTCAGTGTGTGAGAGGCAGTATTAAAATAAGCCACGGTGATAACGGGTCTAGAGGAGATGAAAGGAACTGCCAGGACTAGGATTCATAGTAAGATAATAGCTTAAGCAGTGCAAGAGGTATCAAGGTATATAAACTTCAGAGACCTCTGTCAAGCAAATTTAGTCTTCTAAAATGAGACCTGATGGGCTGGTAGGAGCAGTGCTTTTTGCATATTGGTGGTGGTACGCTGGGTCTCTTTTGACTACCTTTACCAGAAAGGCATAGGGAATGGTGATGTACTGGAGGGCTCTGGGAAGAGGCCAACTTGTTAGTAGTGCCTTATCCAAGAAAGAGAATTTTTCTGAATTTGGGTAACACCAGAGTTAAACATTGTTTTGCCATATTCAGAGTTATCACTTTTAGTGAGGCTCATCCTCCCATGTCTTGTGAGGATCAAACAGGCAAGAATGATGCTGCCAGTCAGACAATTAAATATTAGAAACTTTTAAAATGCTTTCAAATGCTGTCAGAGGGCTCAAGCAAAGGGGAGGTGGAAGGTTGTCTGGATGGTTTGATGCAACATTTTAATCCTCTGGAATCTCTTCCATGAGCATCTTTAGCTTTCTTGTCATTTACCATATCATTATTTTTTTTTACTATAGTGTATCTGAGCGAGAGCACCAAAAAAACATGCTGAGCTATCAAACCAAATTGCCGGGCTTTTAATTCATACAGGATGGTCCTCTCCAGGGAATGTTCAGGCGAGGCAACTGGATCACAGCCAGATCACAGCCAGCCTTCCATTTCAGCCTTTGTTCTCAGCACAGAGCATACCTTTTTCCATTTCAAGGTTGTGGTTCATTTACAGATTTATAAAAACACTTTTCCATTGAAAATCATTGCATAGAAAATCAGGGAGCAAATGCTTTCATTATCTCATTACCCTAGAGGAAGGAGATATTCATAAGCATCAGTGTGTCAGCGAGTACAAGCCAGAGCTGAGCTCCATGCTTCTTTCTGGTCAGGAGAAGTGTATGTGCCCCTTGTTATGTGAGATTTGAAAGTGTATTGAAAGATAGCTCACCTCCTTCCAGGTAAATAACTTGAATATAGATGTGCCAGAAGAAATAATAAAATAATTTACAAAACCTACTTAGATACTAGCACTGAAGCATGGAAGTCTCAGAGGCTCCTTGGTTACCTGTGCCTTGTTGACAGGACCTTCCAAAGCAAGGGAGACTTATTGAAGAATGTAGATCAGAGTCTGTCCTTGTGGATGTTCTTCTGAGACACAAAGATTTAGACTGTTACTGTCTCGTACACTGTTCACTGGGAGGTGGTGCTGTGCTGCTGTCACTCACTTTTGCTTCCCTTGCAGTTCCAGCAGGTGTTTGCTTTGAAGCAGACACAGCATCATCGAAGTGTAGAGTCTAAGGCAGATGGAAATTGTAAAATGAGCAAGGAGGAAAATGAGGAGATAGGAAGAATGTCACTTGTTTCATTCCACTGTCAGCTTCAGTTTCAGAAAAAGTCAATGAAAACAGTTGGGCAGGCAGGAAGGTTCAGCAGTGCACTTCAAGGACAGGCAGTAGATTTCTGCTGTCTTTTTTGGATTTACACTGACTTCTCCTAAGGCAGTGTTGCTAAGACAAGGATTGGAACTGAGGCAGAGAAACTGAGATTAAGTTTTCTTAGGTCTAAGTGTTATGTTGCTATGACCCAAGAGAAGAAAAGAGAAGAAAATAACAAATGAGAAAGTATTTTCCTAGCACAACTGGTGAGTTTGTAAGAAACAGCAAACCTTGTCATCTAGGCTTCTTAATTTAATTGATTCAACATCCTGAACATGCCTGGGAATTTGCATAAATGTTTTTCTGCAGAGTGACTTCATTTTAGTCATACAGTTCTGTGTCTTCAATAATGGCCTCAGGAAGACCCATCCTTTTCCTAGCTTATTTTTTTGTACTGTGTCCAGCAATGAGCTTAATATTAGCAGAGCCACAACTCAGATTTTTCTGCCTGGTTATTCTTTTAAGTAAGGACTTATACGTTACTTAATGTATTTTTTCAAGAACATCCTCTTCTCTTTTCGTACTACTTACCCCCCTGAATATATACTTTTTAAAAACAGCATGTGGTTTTTCCTTAAAGGCAAATAAAAAGTGTCCTTTCTGACTAAAGTAACTGTAATATATGCATATTAAACTATTTTAATGGAGCTTAAGGAATCATAGAGAATGCAAAAGCTGAAATGCAGCATGACAACAGCGAAAAGTAGAGCAGTTGTCACCAAGAACTGCCCTTGTGTGTCAAAATACACTTACTTTGTAATTAAATTGTCAAAATGTCTTAATAACACTTTAAGAATGCTTCCGTAGTTTCTTAAGACAGACACACAGGTCAGTCACACTACTGTGGATTGAGGGAAGGGCTAGCAGTTTTACACTGCACACCCTTTGGGAAGAATTCAGTATACACAACTGTGTTTGGCACAGCGAGGTGGTGTGGGGAGAAAGGACAAGCCTAGATGACTGTTATTCAACCCGGATGGCCCTTCATCCGGTCCTTTTGCAACTTGAGCAAACCAGCATCCCCCAGGACTTGAGCTCTGAAAGGAGGCAGGGAAGGGGAGGCAGGGTGTCTACTTGAATCCTCTCTTGGTTTTTCTGGTAGATCTTCAGACATGGCTTTTAATGAATGGTTTGGGTTGGAATGGATCTTCAAGATCATCCAGTTCCAACCCCCCTGCCATGGGCAGGGACACCTCCCACTAGCCCAGGTTGCTCTAAGCCTCATCCAGCCTGGCCTTGAACACCTCCAGGGATGGGGCATTCGCAGCTTCTTTGGACAACCTGTTCCAGGGTGGATCTGACCCAGGAGTGCTGCAGGCACTCTGGAATTCATGTTGCCTTTGCCTGTTTCTCCTGTGTAAAATGGGGCTTGGTTTTAGCAAAGGTGCTTAATGTCTCAGCAGTGCCTTTGCTATCTTCCTACTGAAGCCGGGTAAAGTTCTGCACCCAATTTCAAGGAGATAAACTGTGATTAATGGATGAGGCAAAATTGGCCAATATTGGTATTTTTGAAGAGGATTCCTCTGCTAGTGCTTAAGATACGTCAGCCAGCATCTCCAGAGACCTCTGCCTGAGCAGCAAGAAAAGACCAGTGAATTCCGAACAGTCCTGCTAGGGAGAGCAGCCAAGAATGAGAAAAATGGGGATGGGCCAACAGGTTCTCAATGGGCTTGGCTGGGAGTCCGGGGGCACAGCATTTTGTGTTTCTCCCTGAAAGCAGTCTCTGTCACACTAGATGCACCTAGCCATTCCTGCTTAAGTTGGGGCAAATCCCTGTGCTTACTTGCAATTTATCTTGCAACAACACCTCCAGCTGCTGCCTGTAAACACTGGAGAGAGTCCCACACCTTCATGGAGTGCAAATAACCAGTCTTCACTTTGCATGATAATTGTTCTTCAGCTTTGCTTTTGACTCAGCAAACAGACCTGTTTGTGCTCAGCATTGACATGATAATAGTCATTATCAAGTGTGATGAAGTGCTGGCCAGGTCCTTCATCCTGATAAGCCACTTGTGAAGAGGTGACAATGGTCTGATAAATAAAGTGTCAGGAGAAACTGGAGGACTTACCTTTTGGTTAAGTGGTTTACTAATCTACTGCCCCTCCTAAACAGGTGGCTGAGGCACTTGTAAAGCATTTCAGGAGTCCCTGCCCTTTGTGGCATGATGCCCCAAGACCATCCTTAACCACAGAGCAGCTTCACCAGAGACTGCCATTATTTGTGCACAGCTGATTAGCCACCATGCAGAAGAGGATATGAGCAGAACACAGGGCTACAGCATCCTCCCACAACTCTCCCCAGTGCATGCATCTTTTTAAAGGCTTTGCCTTTGTCTGCCGAGTGCCTGCTCTGCCTGTGAACAACGCTTCCTCCTTGTTCCAGTGACTTGGGCAGTGCTCGGTCTGCCTGTACCATGGATGTGCTCAGTGTTTGCATCAGCTCAGTTAAATCTCCCATGGGCACTTTCCAGCACTTGGGCATCTACGAAGAACCAGGATACCCCAAAATGGTGGGCTTGCTGAAAGTGGTGCCATGCTGAGTTGTAAGCAGTGCTTTTCAATTAGAAGAAAGGATACCAAGAACTTCAAACTGCACAGTAATGCAATGTATAAACTAATCATGCTAATAATCCAATTTGATACTTCAAGGGGAAATTCAAGAGTCTATTATAAGCAAGAAGATATTTTCTGGTTTTTTTTTTCCCCACTAACATGTATGAATGCCAAGCACAATAGCTTACTTTACATTATTAGTGTCCTTCAGAGTAAGCATTTGTGCTGGTATGTCCTCCATTTTTTTTTCCTTCTGGCCATAAACAATTGTCTTCTCAGCCCCAGCAGTTATCAGAGGAAACCACAGTGGGACGGTCAGAAAAATTTATAAAACCCACAAATAGATACGGCTCAGCCAAGAAACATAAAGTGGGATATGTTCCCCACAGTCTGTTTGTGTTCAACTTGAATTGCTTAATGGCAAATGCTTCTCTTCAGCTGTCTGGAGTTCTTAAATATCTTAGTGAAGACTACATACAGTGACAAACACTGTCTTTTAATTAGTTATCTTGCTTCCTTTTTTCCCTGCTTGTACACCTCCATAGTCTTAACACCAGCCTTCATCTCTGAAGGGAAGTTGCTGTGCCTGTTCCTTTTCGGCTCTTCGACACCTTGTGATGCTTGCTTCAGTTTCAGCTCCCTCCATCTGCCTCCACCCATTAATTAGGACCTCCAGAGGGAGGCAGGGGAAGGTGTCACCAGCACATCCACAGCATCCTGGACCTTTGGAATTGTTCTATTGTGGAGGAGTAAGGAGCCATTATTGCAGCCTTCCATCCCAGGAAGATTTCCATGCTTAACCTACTAGAAATAAGGACACGAGCTAGATTCAATGACAGACAGAGAAGTCCTTCAAGAGAAGTACAAACAGTGCCTTTGTTTCATGTGCCTCCATTTCTTGCTTTTTCTCACAATCACCATTTAAAGGCAGACATCTTATTGCTTGACTGTAATAGAAAAGTGTTTCAGTTAACTACAGAAAGAAGCCTTGCACTGGCCTTGACTTCATTTGCCACACTTGATACAAGAGGTGCAGGAGTAAAAGCACTGTTAAAACCAAGCCACAACTGTTTAAAGAATAAATACAGATGGAAAAGGGAAACACAAAAAAATTATATAGGTATAGTCTCTGAGGCTTTTATGGTACATAAAATGGGGTTGGACTGACTTTCAGGAAGGGACTTGTTTCCTAAATTAGGGGAGATTGGAGAAATATGAAAAGCTGGGAAATGACATCTCAGAGAGGGAAGATGGTGGCAGCAAAGTGATTTTACTGTCTTTGAAGATGCGGGTGATTCCCTGCTGCTTGCTGCTCTGTGTCTTGTTCACAGGCTGGTGTTGTCAACCCGTGCTATGCATTACAACTCATTTCTGTGGGTTTGCTTCCAGTAGAGAACTGTTAAGCAAGAAGAAGGTTGCATTTCTCCTGAGCTGTATGCAGCATCGTTAAGAAGACATGCTTCACGGAGAATAATACCTTGCTGAAAGTGGAGGGAATGCAGAGGGAAGTCTGTAACCTCCAGGTAGGGAACAGCAGTGGGTGGGCAGGAGAGGGTTTGAAAGTGTTGCTGTGCCTTCAGGATAGCTTCTGGGTGGGCTTGGCACACCTCAACACCCAGCTGTCCATTGCAAGGGCTGGTTCAGGCGCTACCTGGGTGTCAGAGCCCATTGTGCAAGCTTTACAATAAATACAAACCCACACATACCTCCACAAAGCCTGTTCACGTGAGTGGTGCAGCGGTGGAAGCGCATTCATCCAGCTGGGTCTCTCCCAACAGGTGGACCTGGAAGCACAGAAGAACCTGATTTCGCAAGAGAAATTCCTAGGAGTTACGTGCTGAGAAACTTGTTCAGGCTGCAACCGTTTATCTTGTTTTGATGGTATTTTTTTGGTGGTGCTCCTTAGAAACCAAATGACTGCTTCCTTTCTGGCTCAGCAAGGCACTCTTAAACAATACTAATCAAAGAGCATCAGGGTTTCCTTTTAAATGTTGCTTCTGTCTGTCTAATAGGTGGGCTGCTACCCACAGCCAGCACCCTGGCTCCTTACATCCAAGGGTACTCCAATTAGTCAAAGCATCTGTTTCCCTGCAACTTTGACCGCCTGTCCTTTGCTTTTATTTGCAAATTACACAAGGTAGGAAGAGCAGTGTTTGTGTTTTGCTTTCCTTGCCAATGGCAACAGTAATAGGAAGGAGCATGCAACCTACTCTCCCTTTCCGTGAGGGCAAGAGTGTCTCTGAAATCAGCTGAAGGGGTTGTACAGCCAGCTGACAAAACTGTAATGGTGCATACAAGGTTAAGGAAAAGAAGTCAGTGAATTGACCTTTTTCTTGTTTGTAACCTTCCAACTGAAAACCAGATCGCTTATTTACCTCATATGTTATCTATGCATTATGATTATTTTATTAGCTGTCAGCTTTTAAAATGTGCGTGTTTAGTTTTGAATGAGCGTATACGCCTCGCTGAATGATCCCCTGCAGGAATCTTGACTTTCATGGATTGGTTGTGGTTAGTCTTGCACCTTACAAAGGACCTTGAAGTGAAATGTGGCTCTTCTCCAGGGACAACAGTATCTCTCCATATACAGCACCACCCCGTTTTGGGAAGTCTGGATCCTAGCTGAATGTTGGTGGTTGTCTGTGAAAAGATAGATAAGATGAGTCTCTTTACCTGATTTGCTCTAATCGACCGGATCGTCCTTTTTTTGTTATGCCCATCCCAGTGATAAAAAGGGCCTGCAAACAACATTGTACCTCAGCCCAAACTGTTACATGCACATAAGCAACCTCTTGAACGGAATCTGGGATTTTAGATTAATTTATCAACATCTTCCTTTACATGTACTCTAATGACAGTGTTTCAGCCGTAACGGTCATCTATGGAAGGCACAGCTGGACTCAGTATCTTGAGACAAAGGGTTCTTCGTGGCTGTGTAATGAATACCCACTCCAAGTGTCACCACTTGTATGTACACCACACCCACCCAGCCAGACAGAGGAGCTGGTGCAATAAACACATGGCTACCAGTTAAACACTAGTAGCAGATATTTTGTCTTCATGCATTGTGACAGTGCAGGCAAAAAAAGCAGAAAGTAACAAATGGGGCTACAAAGGCATCATGGTATGGCATTAGTCAGGGAATTAGTCCCACTGCTGGGTTTCCAGGCAGTTGCTAATGCCTGGAGTGCTTTCATCCTTAAAAACACTCCGTATCTTAAGTGAGACTCCTGTGCAATAGCAGCCTTTATCCATCCTGGCAGGGACAAAGTGAATTTTTTTGCAAGCAACATGAAGTTTTTGTTAACAAGAATTGCATACTGCCACACCAAAAACCCGCTTGCAGGCACACATGGAAGGAATGTGTCTCCTTGTGCCCCAATACAGACATACACACACACAGACATTGTGTGTTACTGGGTGTGTGCACCAAAGCAGCCTTCTGCCTCCTCCTCTCCCCCTGCAAAGGTTATTTCCCGTAATTGTGCCCTACAGCCATGACATCTGCGTAAGAGAAAGCTCTTGACTAGCTTGGCCTCCGTCTGCTCTGGGCAGACACTCGTTAAGCACAATTAATGCCAGGAAGGGAAAACTTCAGTTGCCATAAAGAAAACTCAGATTGTGCTACATGTTGGAAACATGTAAGTACGTGAAGCTGCTTATTAGTGCTAAATAGGGGCTACTGCCTCCCTCTGTCAGCAGATAGGAGCAGGACCATGTATTCACAGGTATCCGAGGTTATTGTCAGAGAAGGTCTTTTAGTAGAAAGCCTTTAGTGTAAGAATTTCTCTAGAGGTTCAAGAGGCAGTGTAGTAACTTTTCATAGCTTATATAAGTTGTGCTTTATTATAACTAATTAATGAACAGAAAATGAGGGATTTGTACAAATCCTGTAAAAAAAATTCTGTTTTTAAAGGGATTGGGCTAAAAGGCAGAAGAAAAGAACCATTGTACTGGAGAATTAGAGGAAAATAGTGTGCCCTAAGGCAGTTGAGTGCTTTGCACGTGATGGAAGACTGTTGTGGCTGTTGAGATTTAAAATAGGATGAGACACTGTGTATTGATGGAAAATGAAGAAATGACTGGGGTAGGCTGGGGAATGCTGAGCATTCATTAAAACTCTGCATAAAATACGTAACACACCTGGAGCGACATTTGACCAGGGTTGAGGAAGTGGAATATTTATTAATTGAAATGACTGGGGAGCGTTTGACACAGCTGGGTTTTTATTGATGTTTGTCCAGTTCATTTTTACTACTGTGGAAACCAAGAGGCCAAGACAGTTGTGTTGTCATTGTATCTCTTTTTCTTGAGATACATTTCTATGTGCAGCCTTGTCATGGGGTGAATTCCTGGATACTTTTTCCTCATCCACCAGAGGTTCTGCAGTGGTCTTTATCTGAGGATACGGCGCCTGAATATGTCTGTTGGAGCCAGATTCTAAAGACCTGAGCAGGACACAGGCTGCAGCTGTGGCAGCTCACTGCAGGAAGGATAGGAACCTAGGCAAGAAAACACACAGTTTTGCAATAAAATTAAAGATTAAAACAAGTTAGGAAGAAGCCATGAAGGAGTTTAGGGATGAAGCTAACACACTGCAAGTTTCTAAGATTTTGGATTGAGCAGAGCTGGTCCCTGCTCTCCAGACCTACCTAATGGATGTGAAACTTACTCGCTCCAAGGAAAAGTGGATGAGTTTCAGGCTAATGTTTCACACTGCCGCCTTTTTTTCTGATGAACGGTGTGATCAACACATTATTTGGCACAAATATGTATGATATTACCCCTGTCCCCTGGGAAAAAAGAGAAAATATAACCCAGAAGCCATCATAAAACCATAGCATATGGCTGGTGAACTCTTTCACACAGCCAGTGAGTCTATGATTCCCTGTGGCCGGGGCTGCCTGGGACTTTCCAGCTGGGTCTGCGTTTTTCCTTTTTCCCTCTTTCCATAGGAGGGATGGTGCTGGAGAGGGGGTCAGGAGGCAGCAAGGGCTAGTACTTGTAGCAGGGGTGTGGTGCTGGATCCAGGGAGACTTGAATTCATATTTATAACATTTATTATTTATTGCATTCTGGTATAAAACTTGGCAGGGCAATGCCTGGGGATGGGTTGTCTGGGAGGTGGCTGGTTTTGTGGCTGTAGTGGTAGAGACTGCTCCAACACGAAGCATCAGATGTGAGGGGAGAAGGGATTTTCTCCTTGCATTCCCTACTGAGGTGTTGAGACTTTCTGCTGTGTGCACTCAGCTGTTGCATGAGCATCTTCAATTTTGTTTTTCCCTTCTGATGCCGTTTCATGCAAAGGAAATGAGCTGCAAGTGTTTCGCTTGGCACTGTAACTTGCGTAATCGTATCCAGGGCATAGAGTAGCACGGGCTGGTGCTTAATCATTCACTCACTCATTAGCTCAGTGTCAGTGGAGCTTGGAAGACAAATAGAGGGTAAGAAATTGTGTCAGCCTGTCTGAGAGGAGCAAGTATAAGATGGTTCAAGAAGGACGACATATTTTCTGGGCTTCTTGGTGTACTATCTCATTGTCTCTACAGCACAGCTGTTGCTGCCGCTGCTGCTTCTGCTACCAGCTTTGGAGAAAGTGCCTGTATTTGAACTGCCTGTCTGCTTACAGCTGTTGTCATTTTCTAATTGGCCTAATCCTGTCGGATGAGAGTAGCACAACTGTGAGCGTCTCCTGCACTGTCACCCGACCGCCAGCACCTCCTGTGTCATGCACTCTTTTGGTCTGTATGCTTTGTGTGTAAATGCACTGCTTATATACCCTGGGAGTCCCTAAGGGCTGTCTGTACTTATGTGGCTATACAAAGAGGATTTCTGCCTTCTCTGGCTATGTTTACTTACCAGTCAGGGCATTTCCAAAAGGGACAAGGAACACATGGACACTGCTGTAGACACCACTGGTAAGACTGTGCCTGGAACACCATATGTATTTCTGGCCACTTGTGTTCCAAAAATATGACCTGGCACTGCGGTGGATGCAGGGGGTGTCTGCATGGACAGCAGCGAGATGAAAGCCTGACGTGCAGTTTGAGATTAAAAGAGCTTTACTTGCTTAGCCTGGAGAAATGCAGTCTGGGATATATCATAAGTTTATATATCTATCAGGGAAGGAAACACCAAGAAGGGCATCAGTTACTAAACCAAATGGTCAGTACCGGAAAAAGAACAAACAGGGATGAACTAGCCATTGGTAGATGTAGATTAGAAACTAGAAGCCAGCCCCTAAGGATGAGACTAACATTTCCATGGCAACAGTGGTGACAAATTTTCATAGCTGTTTTAAAGGCTGAGCTTGGATAAATTAATGAAGAGGATGAGCTGACATGCTTTCCTGCCATAACAGGTGATGGGACCAGATGACACCAGAGATCTTGTTTCCTTCTTGTATCAGTCTATTCACAACATCCATTTATTAAAGTCCCTACAGCAATTTTGCAGTGGAGCCTGACATACTGCAAATGGCAAGCATATGAGGGGGTGAAGTGGATGAAGTTTACACAAAGACTGCTTCAAACTATGAGCTGAACAAGTTTTGTGGGATTAGGAGAGGGATGCCTAGCCGCTGGCTTGGTAGCTGACCACCCAAGGTAAACGGGGTGCTTAGGAAACTGCAGTACTGGTTTGTGCTGGGTGACGTTTGTGTTTGTTCAGTTGGAAGCTGAATCCAGACAGACATGAACCACTTTTTTTTTTTTTCCACTGAGATACGTTTCAGCCATATCACCAGACAGACAACCAGAACCACGATGGCCAAGGAAGAGGTGTGCAGCTTTACAGCAGCTCCTTTAGGGGACTGGCTTGCACTGCTGTCTGACCGTGGCTGCCTCCTCTCCTTGTGTCACTATCAAACCACAGTGCCAGCACCATTGTAAGTGCTGCTGGGCTATTGAAAAGGCTGTTTTTCCATGAAGATGTTACACATGAACCGAGCTGTAGTTATATAAGTGCTTGTGATATTTTCTGCCAAACCACAAGAAGTTGCTTTATTGTGATTAGTGCATAATCTCCTGTGCAGACAGCCCAGGCATGAGTTGGGCGTATTACCTATGGAGGGACACCCTAGAAAAGCTGAGAAGGACAACTGTTAAGCACTCACTCCAAGACAGCCAGTTTGTATCCATCCCACACTACCTTCTGATGTAGATGTGTTCTTCTTGTTCTTCTTGTGCTGGATATCTCAGAGGTACTGAGTTAGGAAGCTATATATAAATATATGTATATAAATCCTGGTTACAGTGAAGATTTTAAGGGCATTTCCTCTTCTACTGATTGTTTCAGGATTTTTGTCATCTTTCCCACTTGTGAACGTGTTTGACTTTTGCTCTTTCAGAGGTTAGAAGGTGGGCAAACAGCAGTTGGATCTGATTTGAAAATAATATGAGTGAGAATTCAGGATTTCCTGCTTAGGGAAAGCCATGTGAATACCAGTGAACAAGCCCAGTCCAAAGCTCATTGCACTGTACGGTTAGATACCCATTTAATTCTGAGTGTTTTCAGCCATGCCTTAAAAGCACAGGTTGCTGAGATCCCAGAGCTAGACTGTGGCTTGCAAAATGTCTTCTTCCTGCCTTTTTGGTGACAGGATTTGTTTGACAACATGCTAATAAGCTCTTACATATTTTCACCAAGCCAAGTAATTTTTTGTATGATGGGAAAGTAATTCATGTTCTGTATCATCACTAGTTGTACACAGTGCACAGAGTGATGTATTCAAGGGAAGTTTTGCATCCAGTGGCTGGTAAGATGTTAATCTTCATTATCTCATGCATTCTTTCTAAGAAATGCAGTCAGAAGAGCCACACTCAAGTATAGCTGCATTGCAGAGCATTTGCACAGACCACCTTTTTCTTACACCCAGAAAGGGGTATTGCTTTTCCTTTCAAACAGAAGGTAGAAAATTATGCTCCTCAAGTTTCTGCTGTTTATATGAATTAATCTTTCCAGACAGTGTTAGTCCAGCTCACAGTCACCTAGTTAGCCTTTTTTTTTAGCCTTTTGCTTTTCAGAATGAAGGCTTTTTGTCTTGGTGGGATAAGCTTTTCTAAGTATTGGGAAAATTATTTGGTTCTGAGCAACTTCTTGCCTATGCTCTTCTTGAAATACTCTTTATGGTGTCACTCCTTGGAGCACCGAGTATCAGCTGTTGTAATCACTACACACTGTGTTTTCCCAGGGATGGGCCTGTTTTCAGAAGGATGGACATATAATAGTGATAGCAGTGCTGCATCCACAGAGGTTTACCAGGCAACAAGGGAGACCTGTTTCTTAGAAAGAACAATATACTTTATTAGGCTGACCAAAAGAAAGAACTAAAAAGACCAATGTTTTGGGCTCAGCACCCACTCGACCGCTTATGTGCGTGATAACTTGACTTTCTCTTGCAAAACCACTGGGTGTTTTCCAGCTTTGCGTGCTCCAGGCTTCCCATCAATGCCCCAGATAAAATTTCACTGTTTTTCCCAAGCTTCTTCATTATGTATGGAAATATGCTTAGCCTTTCAGATACATGATTGGAAAAGACAGGATGATTATATTGCTTACATTGTGTATTTTTGGTGTACTGTCTCAGATCTTGCATAGATTGTCTGGTGACAGAGATAACTTTGAATCTGATCTTTTGTGTCACATATAAAATGGGGATAATAAAATTGTGTGCAACAGAAGAGAAGAGGTAAGATAACAAAGGGATAAATTTAAATAAGGAGATTTAGAGACTGGCCGCTGTAAAATTTCTAGCTTAGTCCTTTGCGGCCAGGAGTGAGGAATGGAGAACTCTTGCCCTAGGGATGGAGGAGCAGTACACTAGAACCATAATAATAGTAGTGAAAAGAATAATAATAACAATTATAATTAATATTAATAACAATAAATAATACTTAATAATGTAATAATAATATGAACCCAACAAATACTAGAAATAAGCTGTCACTCTTCCCTGAGGATCTCACCAGGCTGAATTCTTCGGCTTTCTTATTCAGTCCTGCAGTTATTATTGCAATATTGTGCTGAGCAAGTTCATTAATTACAAATTGAGACTAGGTGGGATTAGACTCCTAAATGCTTTTGCCCAAACTTCAGATCATCAAACCATGTATTTAGCTGTTGCCAAACCTTGCAATTACTTAAAGTTTTTGAGTGCTTATTTCTGGGACTTAGAGAGAGCCTCTGGCTCCTATAACGCAGTGTCCTATGCCAGCCAGGCTACATTCTGTACAACGGGTACAAATCCGGTTTTCTACCTTTTGTAAGGAAAAAACAGAGCACAGTGATGTGTTCTTTCTCACACCAGTTTTATGTTTGCACATTCCATACAGCATGGACAAAACCAAATTCAATTTCAATACCAAATTTCCGATTTCAGGAAATTTCAAATGTCTTGGTGTCAAATGTCAGAACTGATTAGCAGAGGAAGGAGGACTGAGGTCTTCCTCACAGTAGTGGGATTGTACCTGCAATACACCCTGCTGCATGAGGCATGGCATTTCAGTGGAGCACTGAGAGACCAGGAAAATGCCGTGAAGCATTTTCACCAGGAATAAAATGAAAACTGAAAATCTTGGATGTCTTTTCCCCCTGCGTTATTTGAACGCCAAAATAAAAAAGTTTCAGTACTTCTCTCACACACTGATTTTATGTGAAAGATTATTTTTCCTGCATTCTTCAAAGAAGGTAATAAATTAACGAGTGTCCTCATAAGTGTACTTTTTGCATGCAACTTGCAAAATATGCTGTAAACACTTTTCTGATAAAAGGCACGGTAAGATTGATTTTTCCAAAACGTCAGAGCTTGGGATTGAATTTGATCTCATAAATTACGGTACAGTGTTTTACCCACATGCATTTTTCACAGCAGGAGGCTTCATCTGTTTGATGCAGTGTCTCATCCTTTTTACTCATGGGCAACTGGAAGGCAAACAACCTTTATGGCTTCATCAGCTCTAATTAAAGTTCTTAACTTAATCCTTATCCAAAGGCTTTGTATTTTTTGGGAAATAAAAGGAGGTGTAGAAAGGCAGCACGGGTAAATCCTGTGCTGTCAGAGCCTCACAGGAAGTTGAGTGACCTTTGCTTGGCAAAAACAAACCACAAAATGTGGGTGTGATATTTATTGGTATGTGCTTTGCATTCTCATGTGAGGACCGATTGCATTTTTTTGCATTGCTACTGTAAATCCTGCCTATCTTTTCCAAGAAGATTTCAACCCTTAACTCTTCTGAAAATGACCCAGTGGAAAGAAGGACCACTCAGGTTAGTATTTTGACTTCTGACTGAGCCCTGGAAAGTTCTCCCATGGTGTTAATGTTCTGGTAAGAGGGAAGAAGGATGGGCTTTCAGACACAGTGGCCATTCCTTAGCATGTACTGTCAGTGTCAATAGAACCCTGCTTGGATGGCCCAGCTGTATCTCTTTGTGGCTTCCCTTTAGTATGTCTGTTTGTTTGCTGTTTCTCTGTGAAGACAAGTCAACAAATTACATTAGCTTTCTGCTCTTTTTATGGGAGTGTTTATATTAATTTCCTGACATCAGCAGCTCTATGATCTCTCATTTAAAGCTGGCTGTGAGGAGAAGCTGTTTCAGTACTGGTCTGTGTTTTTTTGTAAAAAGAGAGAGGGAAAAGCCCAAAATGAAAGGGGAAAAAGAAGACTAACTTTAGGCTTTGTAATTATAAGGTTGATAAAGGATCCTGGG